>OX369305.1:2915815-3206350 GCA_947284805.1 Coleophora flavipennella | reverse complement strand
CTACCATCTTCGGCATCATCGTAACTTACCATCAGGTGAGATGATGCCAAGGGCATATAAATCTACAGGGTGTAAAATAAAGTTGCAGTCATACTTTATGGTGGGCTTGTACTCATCAAACTGAACAACTTTTGTTTTATAACTTTGCTAAAATCGCGATCTTTTTTTTAATTTGTAGTACAAATCGTTCGGCTGATTGGCCGGTTTTGAATAAAAAATCTAAAAAAAATTGCAATTTCAGCAGAATTGTAGAACAAAAGTTGTTCAGTTTCATAAGTACTACCCCCCAATGCAGTATCACTGCACCTTTATGTTACATCCTGTATACTTATTATAAAACTTAGTTCCCCCGCCGCGTCTGTCTATCTGTACGCGATAAACTAAAAAAAAAACGGATTTTAATACGGTTTCACCAATGAATGAATGAATTTCACCAATGAACTGAGTGATTCATGAAGAAGGTTTAAGTGTATAATTCCGTCCACCCTCTATTTGTGTAAAATACAAAGAAGACCAGGTTAAGGTCACATTTTTACCTCTGACAGTGTTCGAAGATTATAGACTCACCCCCTTTATAACTAATCAAAGACATTAATTCCGTGTTTATAGGAAGCAAGCGTGAATTGATCGCCACAGCTAAGGCAATAGCTGAAGCATCAGAAGAGGTCACTCGTCTAGCTAAGAAACTGGCTCTGGAGTGCACTGACAAGAGAATCAGAACGGTTAGTACCTCTACAGCCCAAAGCGATTGTAACTTCATCATCATCATCATCATATCAGCCGAAAGACGTCCACTGCTTGACAAAGGACTCCCCAAAGGACATCTACAACGAGCTGTCCTGCGCTGCCCGCATTCAGCGGCTTCTCGCGAACGTCGCCAGGTCCTCGGTCCACTGAGTGGGAGGCCTGCCGACACTACGTGTCCCGGTGCGCGGTCTCCACCCGAGCACTTTACTGCCCCAAAGGCCCAACTGTTCTACGATCTATGTGCCCCGCCCATTGCAACTCATGTTTAGCTATTCTGTGAGCTATCCTACATTAAAATAATTTTAGCATTTGTGATTTGTGTAATAGTGTATAGGGAGGATACGGTAAATACGGAACAGGGTTCATACCCCCCCCCCCCCCCAAGGACATCCACAACGAGCGGTCCTGCGCTGATAATTTATTATGGTGTGCACTCTTGATTCCTAGATTTTCGTGTAGTACGACTCCTTTAATCTTAAATGTAGAGGGTCCGGCGACCGACGAGGGTCGGAAGCTGTAGTGATGATTGTTCCAGACAGGTGCACTTATTCGCTGTGTCAAGTGACTAATTTACCAGTCTGGTGACTAGTTATTCAACATGGGGGATTGTGGTGTAAGGTCGATACATTTATTTTTTAGCTATTACAAAAAGTGCAACCATAATTACTGCATAGGTGTGTAAGGTTCAATTGGGCTCATTTTTGTTTCATCTTAGGCTACGAATATACTATTCTAGCTTTGCCTGCATGGATATCATTTTTATGACTTTAATCATGGGTTCGCGGTGTGCGAGTAGCGAGCGGCTCGCCAGCTTTGAGATATTTTTTTTACCAAATCCGTCGCGAGCTTTGGATTAAGTTTTTCCTAAATCACTTGGGAACCGTCCACCGCGATCTTTTAAAGGAGCTTTTCCCAAATTTCTCGGGAACCATCCATCGCGAGCTTTGGATGAAGTTTTTCCCGAACCTTCAGGAACCTTTCACCGCGATCTTTGAATGAAGTTTTTCCCAAATTTCTCGGGAACCATCCACCGCGAGCTTTGAATAGAGTTTTTCCCGAATCTCTAAGAAACCATGCATCGCGAGCTTTGAATGAAGTTTTTCCCAAATTTCTCGAACCATTCACCGCGAGCTTTGAATAAAGTTTTTCCCGAATCTCTAAGGAACCATACATCGCAAGCTTTGAATGAAGTTTTTTCCCAAATCCTTCAGGAACCACTTTATCGCGAGCTTTTAATAAAGTTTTTTTCCAAATCTCCCGGAAACCTCCACCGCGAGCTTTAAATGAAGTTTTTCCCAAATTTCTCGGGGACTATCCATCGCGAGCTTTGAATGAAGTTTTTCCCGAATCTCTCAGAAACCATGCATCGCGAGCTTTGAATGAATTTTTTCCCAAGTCTCTCAGGAACCACTTCATCGCGAGCTTTGAATGAAGTTTATCCCAAATCTCTCGGAAACCTCTACCGCAAGCTTTGAATGAAGTTTTTCCCAAATCCCTGACGAATCATTCATTTCTTTGAGATAAAATGTATCCTATGTTGTTCTTCGTCGTTTACTTGAAGCTCGATGCCAAATTGTTATCAATAGGCACGTATAAAATAGCACTACTACAGGAAATCTATATTTTTCTGGGATAAAAATTGACCTAAGTGTTAATCTAGTGCTTGATCTATCTACCTACCAAATTTCATCCAAATCAGTTTAGCCGTTTAGGCGTAAAATAATTTCAATTCACTAATAGCTATGCTACGGGGATCATGCATTTTTCTAGTTTTATATATGGATATGTATAAAATAATAGCTATCCTACAGGAAATCTGCATTTTTCCAGCATACAAATTAGCTTAAGTGTTAATCCTGTGCTTGATACCAAATTTCCTTCAAATCCGTTCAGCCGTTTAGTTGTGAAAGTGAAAGAAACACATATACTTTCGCGCATATAATAGTAGTTGATATTAGTTATTCCAATTAATCGGTAAAGCAAATAATAATTATAAAATTGATTTTCCTTACAGAACTTACTGCAAGTGTGCGAAAGGATCCCCACCATCGGCACTCAGCTGAAAATCCTCTCTACAGTTAAAGCTACTATGCTGGGAGCGCAAGGTAATATTATGATTTATTTTTAATATATTTTATTTGAATTTTGCGTGATATTTTTATAACTACTCTATAAATAATTGAAAATATGTCATATTCAAGTATGCAGGTTTCTGCTGTGTAATATTTGATCCTCTATTTTCATATTATTTTTTTTACATTTAAACTTGTTTTTATGTAATATATGCGGTCGACTTATGAAAACTCTTTTGGACTTTATCGCATTGAACTCGTAAATTCGTTAATTTATCACAACTGTATGACGGCATTATATAAGATAGATCTAAAACGCAATCAGATAAGGAAACAATATTATAAATGGCGACCTGGTTAATTCTACACTCACAGCGCGGCACAAAGAGCAACAAAATAATAAGTCTAAATTAGCACACGCAGTCTCGACGCGTTCTGTATTTATACATATTTATTATTATTATTATAACAGCTCATATACGTCCCCACCGAGGGGCTCGAGCCTACTCTGAATCAGGGCGATTAGGCCTTAGTCGACCACGCGGGCCCAGTGCGGGTTGGTCGACTTCACACACAACCTTCGAGTTTCTTCGCAGGCGTGTGCAGGTTTCCTCACATTTATACATATACAACAAACAAAACAAAGTCCCCCGCTGCGTCTGTCAGTCTGTCTGAACGCGATGAACTCGAAAACTACCGAACGGATTTTCATACGCTTTTTACTAATGGACGAAGTAATTCATAACTCATGATGAAATTCGATGAAGAAGATTTAGGTGTATAATCGCGCACCGCGGACTCTCTAGTCTTTTATAAATTCTGTAGGTGTTTGTTTCGATAGTTTTAGGTAGATAATAAGCATAGCTTTTGCTACGAAAGAAAATGTCAAAGTTACCACCCATTACCCCACTCCCCCCACTACTGGGGCACAGGTCTCTTCCCAAAATTGGAAGGTAAGGCCAGAGCTGGGTCGGTGGAGGTTTTAGGGCGCTAGGCTACTAGGCGAACTACACTGTAAAAACTATTCCAGCCGCCTTAAGCCGTGTTAGCAACCGGCACCAACGGCTTAGCGTGCCTTGCTAAGCACGAAAACAATCAATAAAATACCACTAACAATCAAACACATCCTGGTAATGACCGTGCTTCTGCTCAGTTAACCTACGTGATCGACCCAACCACGTTGCACTGAGCTACAATTTCTAAAATTAATCATGCTATAAAAATAATTTCTTAATTCTTTTGACAAGTTGTTTTGCTGACTTTAATTAGTAACCGTTGCCATTTACAGATAGTTTAATTATCTGCGCAGGTTAACTTTAGTTTATAAGTAGCCATTCCCCGCGGCTTCGCCCCCGTTGAAATCGAGAATGAGCGCGGTATATTAGGCCTATGTCCATTTTTTATTTTTTTATCCACAATCAGTAAGCCCTTGGCATCATCTCACCTGATGGTAAGTGATGACGATGCCGTAGATGGAAGCGGGCTTACTAAGATTCTCCAACGCATGGCTATCTTATCTTTAAGCCGGAACACATTAATGTTGTTAACATTGAGTTTGGCGGCTAGACCTGAATAAGATGGTGATAGTTAGCCTGACTGGCTTCGAAATTGTCCTTCCACCAACCAAACCGAGTCATACATAGTTAGAATGCGCTGGGAATCGAACCCGCCACCTCCTGGTGTGAAGTTAATGGACTTAACCATTACGCCACGGAGACGGTTAAATACATCCTGAAATTCCATTCTAACTATAAAAGATTTTTTAACATCGGATGAGTAGTTTCGAAGATTACCTCCTGCATACAAACATACAACTTCTTTTTAATATTATAGTATACTTAGATATCAAATTAAGATGTACGTGTGTTCGTAATTCTTCTCGACCTTAAAGGCTTGACCGAATTTTATGATTTCTTTCGGTATATGGGATCAACTGGTAGCTTCTTAACTATAGTTGGACCCGACAGGTGGCGCTGTTTTTAAAGCGGAAATGAAGTCGTGGGAATACCCCTATAATATAAAAAGGTACTAAATATGGTCAATGTTGGTATGTTCTTAACTGTAGTTTGACACGGCAGGTGGCGATGTTTTTAAAGCGGAAATGAAGTCGTGGGAATTCCCCTATAATATAAAAAGGTACTAAATATGGTCAATGTTGGTAGGTTCTTAACTGTAGTTTGACACGGCAGGTAGCGATGTTTTTAAAGCGGAAATGAAGTCGTGGGAATTCCCTTATAATATAAAAAGGTACTTAATATGGTCAATGTTGGTATGTTCTTAACTGTAGTTTGACACGGCAGGTGGCGATGTTTTTAAAGCGGAAATGAAATCGCGGGGATCCCCCTTTAATATAAATAGGTACTAAATATGGTCAATGTTGGTAGGTTCTTAACTGTAGTTTGACACGGCAGATGGCGATGTTTTTAAAGCGAAAATGAAGACGCGGGAATCCCCCTATAATATAAAATGGTTCTAAATATGGTCAATGTTGGTAGGTTCTTAACTGTAGTTAGACACGGCAGATGGCGATGTTTTTAAAGCGAAAATGAAGTCGCGGGAATCCCCCTATAATATAAAATGGTTCTAAATATGGTCAATGTTGGTAGGTTCTTAACTATAGTTGGACCTACCAGGTGGCGCTGTTTTTTAAAGCGGGAATCCCCCTATAATATAAAAAGGTTCTAAATATAGTCAATGTTGGTAGGTTCTTAACTATAGTTGGACTCGGCAGGTGGCGCTGTTTTTAAAGCGGAAATGAAGTCGCGGGAATCCCCCTATAATATAAAAAGGTTCTAGATATGGTCAATGGTTTTCATACGCCGATCGTACCTATAAGTAATTGTATATTTATTTAAAGTAAAAAAAGGGGAGGACGTAGCAAGCCTTCTCGAAGAGCGCCAACAAGAAACCCAACTGCGCTCGGGCCCTTCCCGCGAGTAACGGCGAGCATCACTGCGAACCGTGAAACTAATTGCTACAAATCGAGAGTCACCTGGAATCCTACCAATAATGTCGCCCAAACGGTCCTTTTCAGGGCCAATACTGACAATCATCTCGATCAACATCGAGGGCATATCTTTAGAGAAAGAACACCTGCTAGCTGATCTATGCAGAAAGAATAAATGTGACGTCCTCTGCATCCAAGAGACCCACAGAGGACCTGACAACAACCGACCAACAATTCAGGGAATGAAACTCATTAGCGAACTACCACATCGCCAATATGGCAGCGCAATATTCTGTAAACCCGACCTCGACATCCGCACAGTGCACACTAGTTGTGAGAATAACATTGAAATCCTCACCATGGAGGCTTCAAACTGCACCATAACATCCATCTACAAACCTCCCGCCGAAAAATTCCTCTTCAAGGAACCACTTAACTTTGAATCCCAACCAGTAAAGTTCATAACGGGCGATTTCAATAGTCACAGTGAGGCTTGGGGCTACCAAACCAGCGACGACAATGGCATTCTGGTGGAGAATTGGGCCGATAATAGTGGAGTCACCCTCGTACATGACCCTAAATTACCAGCCTCCTTTAATAGCGGTCGTTGGAAGAAAGGATACAATCCCGACCTTATGTTCGCTAGCGATTGCATAGTCCAACAGTGCAGGAAAACCGTTTGCAAACCTATTCCAAAAACCCAACATAGACCTATTATGTGCCAGGTAACAATGGCTATTACACCAAGAGAGGTGCCTTTTAGAAGGAGATATAACTTCTCAAAGGCAAATTGGGTGGAGTTTGCAGAGTGTCTGGACCAACTGTTGTTAGATACCCCACCCGAACCAGAAAACTATGATGAGTTTGTGCAGAAAGTAAGACTAGCTTCCAGAAAGCACATACCAAGAGGCTGCCGGACAAGTTATATTCCGGGGATGACCGCTGACCTCAAGGAAAACATGGTTGCATATGAGAAAGCCTACATGGAGGACCCTTTTTCACAAGACACCATCGACATGGGTAACGTGCTCATGTCCAATATAGCCGAAACTAACAGGCAGAAATGGTGCAACTTGATAGAAACAGTAGACATGACCCATAACAGCAAAATGGCATGGACTTTTATTAAAAAACTCAACAATGATCCAAAAATTGTTGACCGGCACACAAATGTAACCGCTGACCAACTAGCATCACAACTTCTGGATAATGGGAAGGCCGCCAAGGGTCACCGACACAAACTTAAAAAACTGGAGCGGTACGATCGCGTAACGGAACAAGAACACCTCAACGATCCATTTACTGAAGCTGAGCTCAACTCGGCATTTAAAAAGCTCAAGGAGGGAAAAGCGGCAGGAATAGACGACCTTAGGGTGGAGCAAATGAATAGATTCGGCCCAATTGCGAAAAGCTGGCTCCTGGACTTGTTCAATTGCTGCATTGACAGAAACATCGTCCCAAAGCTCTGGCTTAGATCTCACGTCACAGCTATACTGAAACCAGGTAAAGACCCGTCAGACCCAAAAGGTTATCGCCCAATCTCGCTACTCTGCCACACCCTTAAAGTATACGAGCGCCTTATACTCGACCGCATCACCAACACCTTGGAGAAACATCTCATTGACGAGCAAGCTGGATTCAGACCGGGCAAATGCTGTGCATCACAAATTGTTAACCTCACCCAACATATTGAGAATGGTTTCGAACGAGGCATGGTCACGGGCGCTGTATTTGTCGACCTTACTGCAGCCTATGATACAGTAAGCCATAGAAAACTGATCCTGAAACTCTACGAGACTACCAAGGATTACAAGCTCACACAGGTGATTCAGCGGCTGCTGTCGAATCGCAGGTTCTATGTTTCCTTCCAGGGACACAACAGCAGATGGCGACGTCAAAAGAATGGCCTCCCCCAGGGAAGTGTCCTGGCCCCCACCTTATTCAATGTCTACACCAACGACCAACCACTAGCAAAAAACCTAAAACACTTCCTTTTCGCGGACGATCTTGCACTTACCGCTCAAGAGAAGACCTTTGAAGAGGTGGAGAAGCATCTGAACGAAACTCTTGTGCTGCTGTCGAAGTACTACGTCGAAAACCAATTAAAACCTAACCCGACAAAAACACAAATCTCAGCATTTCATCTGAAGAGTCGAGAAGCTTCGAGATCGCTAAACATTGTATGGGAGGGCCAGCGATTGGAACATACACAGACACCAAAATATCTTGGCGTCACACTTAATCGTACACTCTCTTTCAAGCAACACTGCGTTAACACCAAGCAGAAAGTGTTTTCAAGAAACAACATCCTTCGACGTCTGACAGGTAGCACTTGGGGAGCCAACCCGCACACTCTTCGAACCACGGCCCTTGCACTTAGCATATCGGTGGCCGAATATGCCTGCCCAGCCTGGAAAAACTCGCCCCACGCCCACCAAGTGGATGTAGCAGTCAATGAGGCGTGCCGTCTGGTGACTGGCTGTTTGAAACCCACTCCTGTGCATAAACTCTACCAACTTGCAGGAATTGCACCACCAGCCATACGCCGTGAAGTTGCTGCAGCCGTCGAGAGAACCAAGCAGAGCACAGACAGTAGACACCCTCTTTACTCGCACACCCCCGAGCCTCGTCGTCTTAAGTCTCGGAAGAGCTTTTTCACCAATAGTCCACTACAAGGCACCCCTCAAGAAGCTCGCCTCAATCTGTGGAAAGACCAACTGTCCGGAGAGGACGTGATCATCACTCCTGCAGAGCATCTACCTGCTGGAGCCTCCGAAAGCTGGCCCATATGGAAGGGTCTGAACCGTTTGAGAGCAGGGGTTGGAAGGAGCAAAGAAAACTTAAAACGATGGGGTATACTGCCACCCCACATCAGTACGGGCTGCATTTGTGGGCAGGTGCAGTCCACTCAACACCTCAAACAATGCCCGCAGTGCCCATTCACTTGCACTGACGAGGACCTGGCGTCGGCCTCCCCTCAAGCCATGGCGGTCGTGAAACATTGGCTCAAGCAGCTGTGACTCTCACACGAATAAGAAGAAGAAGATTTAAAGTATAATTGTATTGTATGGGTGGCTTCTCGCTAATGTGGCTCTCTGCTTTGCAACAGTTGGCATGGCGGACTATAAAGGTAATTTAGCTTCGCTTCGTGTGGTCTTATCATATGTATGTCATTTTTTCGTCGTCACTTTATCGTTATCGTACACTCATCATACATTATATAAGGTGATAGAGCGTATTCACAAAATCGTTTCCCATACAATTTTAAAATTACTACTTCTTGAAAATGGATGGATCGATTCTTATGAAATTTTATGCACGTTACGAAATTCTAGGATGTGGATAGATACAAATTTCGGAATACTATATTTAAAAAGATTAGCGAAATTTATGATTACTATAAAAACCTTAAATCACTATTATTTAGTAACAGCACATTTTTTTTGAAAATGTAATCTATCCAAAAACTAGGATTTCGTGTGCTTGCTTATATGTTCAAAGTTTCATTAGAATCGGCTCATCCATTTCAGAAAAGTAGTAGTTTTATGGGAAACGATTTTGTTAATACGCTCTGTAAAGTAGAGCATATTTATGGGGGATTCTTCTACTCAAGAAACTGAACAACTCTTATTATACAACTGTGCTGAAACCATTATTTTAGAACTTATAAAAAATCGATCAGCTGATTAGCTAATTTGTATTAAAAGTTCATTTTTTTATTTTTGCAAAGTTGTATAACAATAGTTGTTTAATTTCATGAGTAAGAGCCCTCCCCCCACAAAAATAGGCTCTATTTTATAGTAGGCTCTGTATAAGTAAAGGGGTGGTATAAGGTCATATAAAAATGGATGATTTTGAATAGACTCAGATTACAGAAATAGAGAAAAATTACCTTGTCACCAGTTCTTTTTAAAAGTATTCTAAGTTAGTCACGATTACTTTCGGACATTCCATTGCCTCCTTTTATGAGAAGAACTTCACAATAGTTTGTCGTAATCAATAAATAGCTTAAAAATACACAAGGTCAATAACTTATACTGGATTAATATACGCCTTGTTTGCTAGGATTTACTTTAAATTTACACGTCAGTCTCTTAGTAACACTTATCGGTACCATTTAATTCACATTTCACATCCCATTCAATGCTAAACCAATAAAAACTGAATACAGAATGTAAATAACTTACCAGTTTATCGTACGACTCGTTTTCCAGGATTTACATTAAATTTACACGTTAGTATGTTAGTAACACTTATCTGTAACATTTTAATTCACATGGAACGTGGACCATTTAATGTTAAACCAATAAAAACTGAATACAGAATGTAAATAACTTACCAGTTTATCTTACGACTCGTTTTCCAGGATTTACATTAAATTTACACGTTAGTATGTTAGTAACACTTATCGGTAACATTTTAATTCACATGGAACGTGGACCATTTAATGTTAAACCAATAAAAACTGAATACAGAATGTAAATAACTTACCAGTTTATCTTACGACTCGTTTTCCAGGATTTACATTAAATTTACACGTTAGTATGTTAGTAACACTTATCGGTACCATTTAATACACATTTCACATCCCATTTAATGTTAAACCAATAAAAACTGAATACAGAATGTAAATAACTTACCAGTTTATCTTACGACTCGTTTTCCAGGATTTACATTAAATTTACACGTTAGTATGTTAGTAACACTTATGTGTAACATTTTAATTCACATGGAACGTGGACCATTTAATGTTAAACCAATAAAAACTGAATACAGAATGTAAATAACTTACCAGTTTATCTTACGACTCGTTTTCCAGGATTTACATTAAATTTACACGTTAGTATGTTAGTAACACTTATCGGTACCATTTAATACACATTTCACATCCCATTTAATGTTAAACCAATAAAAACTGAATACAGAATGTAAATAACTTACCAGTTTATCTTACGACTCGTTTTCCAGGATTTACATTAAATTTACACGTTAGTATGTTAGTAACACTTATCGGTACCATTTAATACACATTTCACATCCCATTTAATGTTAAACCAATAAAAACTGAATACAGAATGTAAATAACTTACCAGTTTATCGTACGACTCGTTTTCCAGGATTTACATTAAATTTACACGTTAGTATGTTAGTAACACTTATGTAACATTTTAATTCACATGGAACGTGGACCATTTAATGTTAAAACAACGAAAAACTATGAATGGTTCTTATACATTAAATTATTATATTTGTAATTATTAAAATAGAGATATATTAAATATTTTTGTGGCACATGCAATTCGGTATAAAAATGAAATACCTATGTAGTTATGACGGACAGACGAACATATCGATTTTACAGAAACCCGTGGGTCCAGTGGCAGCGCCGCTGCTGTCTGCTGGGCTGCGGTTCGTGGGTTCGATCCCCACCCAGGGCAATCATTTGTGTGTAGAACAGGTTTGTTTGCTCTGTGTCTGGATACCTTTATATAAATCTGTATATCAGTCTCTGGTTTCCATAGGGCAGGAATCTTAGTATAGAACCAGATGACCGTGTGTGTAATTTTTCCCTGAATATTTGAAAAAAAAAACATTTTTTAATAGAATAGCATAGCATAATATTTTATTTATAAATGTGGTAGGTACAGTATGGTGGCGGGTAAATTAATAGTGCACACACCTGCGAAGAAACTCGCAGGTTGTGTGTGAAGTCGACCAACCCGCACTGGGCCCGCGTGGTCGACTAAGGCCTGATCGCCCTAATTCAGGGTAGGCTCGAGCCCCTCGGTGGGGATGTGAGCTGATGTGAATGAATGAATGAAAATTAATAGTGCAACACACATTTAGCCTTATTACAAAGATATGCAAACTACAACTTAAAAATTTGATTGCGTTTGACTGCAACTCACCTGATGGTAAGTGATGATGCAGTCGAGGTAGGTACACGCAAACTCAAATATTTGGAAACAAAAGACTGAATAGTCTCTGAAAGTTAATAAATTGCTGACACCCTATCTTTTGCTTCGATGGGCTAGGTGAACCCTGAAAACTCCTTAATTAAAGCAATGTAAATGTTTTTGCAGGTAGCGAAGAGGATCAAGAAGCAACTGAAATGCTGGTTGGCAACGCGCAGAACCTCATGCAGAGCGTACGTATTTTTTTTTAATAACCTAACCGATTTAATTAAAAATCCGACTGTATAAAAATGTTACTCCTCTTTTTTGGGCAGCCGAGTTAAATCAAGCCGTTTAGGCTTCAGGCTCAGAAAAAGAAACAGACATACATACACACATAGACACTCGAAAAACATTACCCTCCTATTTGATCAGTCAGTTTTGTGGGTCCAATGTTTACCTGTGTACTCATTTTTTTTTCGAATAATAAAAATAATAATAAAAAAAATAGTATTTAATCACACTAGTTTTACCGGTTAGACAATTTCATACTGATTACAACAGTATATAACAATAGAATATAACTTTTATTCTATATTTACAAAAAAAAAACTAGGTACTATACTGCGGCGGTCCAGAGAATGCTGATTTGACATATGCTAGTTTGACGTAACAAGTGATGTGTCCACATCCATAGTAAATACTTTTACATCCATACTAAATACTTTGTACCTATCATGTAGATGTAACATATAACAAAATAAAATAACCATTACCAAAATAGTGTTGCCAAACCCGAGGCTAAAGTGTACTTTGTGGACCGTCGATTTTAGGGGTGGTAATGGGTGAAGGGGGTGGAAAATAAGAAAAATTGTGTGGCGGGAAACTAATTATTCGTCAAAATTAACCTAATTTGTTGCATTGCGGTTGAATATTTATTACTTCCTTGCAATCGAAGCAAAAAGCAGAGTGTAAAACTCGAGCATGAAACCCATTTTACCCTCGACGTGACTATCCACCCTCGCCGTACCGGCTCGGTTTGCTAAATGAACGTCACGGGTAAAATGGCTTATTTTATTCTTTTGTTTTACAAACTACTATTGCTATTACTTAAACATATCACTTTTATGCCTGAAACTTTTATGGTTGGTTGATTGACGCAACAAGAAATAATTGTTTGTGTAGTAATAATATATTCATAACAGTTACAAATACGTTATCAATGGTTACATGTGGTGACATCACTATTATTAAGAAGAAATGACCATAGAACGTAAACGTTTTACTAACGTTTCATGCAATTACAAAATACACATTCTGCTGTCTTTATACATAAACATAAAACTATATATGTGTTCCGTTACTATTATTTAGTAAAAAAAAATTTTTTTAAAATGTTTTTTAAGCTTAGAAACTAAAGATTGATTTGTTTACAATTTCGGAGATTCATCGAATGTTACATTCTATCGCTGTCTTGAAGTGTCAAATCAGCATTCTCTGGAAGGCCGCACTATAGTCTAAAAATGAATTACGTCATACATGACTCATCCATCACGCTCAAGTCGTTTTTGCGAAAAAAATCGAATTACGCGTCACGGGTTAATCGCATAAAACAAGTCGTTTTTGCGAAAAAAATCGAATTACGCGTCACGGGTTAATCGCATAAAACAGCCGCAATTTTTGAAATGTTTGTAATCTGGTAATCGTTTTACAAGAACTACCACGATACAGGCAAGTTGCCTAGTGTGGGGTTAATGTTAACCTTTTGTTAATATTGTGTTCCTTTTGTCATCTACTTTATACCCGACTGCCTCGGAAGGAGGGTTATGTTTTTCGAGTGTATGTATGTATGTAGATTTCTATGTTCCCTGCGACAGCCTGAACGGCTTCAAGGATTTTAACGTATGAGGTTTCGTTAGATTCGCCTTGAACCCGCGAGTGACAAAGGATACATTTTTACCCGACTGGCCAAAAAGTGGGGTTAAGTTTTTACGCAGGCGGGTTTTCATTTTTCAATGAATTATTAATTTATCTATTATTTATATTATTTTTATAGGTGAAGGAGACAGTGAAGGCAGCAGAAGGCGCCAGCATTAAGATAAGAACGGAGCAGGGAGGCTACCGCCTGCGGTGGGTGCGCCGCTCGCCCTGGTACCAGATCTAGGTCTTCCCCACTTGCCTTACTAATAGCATTATTAGGAACCACACATCACCCCAACATATACCCAACGTTGAAAAATTCGAGTCCGATGTCATCAAACGTTGTATAATTGTGCGATTTACCACTAGCTGGTACGACACCGGTAGCGGCCCGGCTGCCCGGGAAGAAAAGAAGAATAGAATAGAATTCGTTTATTTGCCCTTGAGTTGGTGTAACAAAAATTTTGTTGAATCGCCAAACTCAGCCATAAAAATGATAGCATGCAAACATAAAGTTAAGAAAAAACTAGCTACATTACAATTAATAAATAAGTAACATTCAAAATGTACTTAGTCATTATTAGCAAATTTAAAATCCAAAAATTCCTTGACCGAGTATTCGGTAGCAGCAATCTTTTTAGTTCCACCTTAAACCTGTTTATTGGAAGTTCTTTTACAAATTGTGGTATTTTATTATAAATTATTCTACACATCCAGAAACAGTTTTTTTTGGTACCTAGGTACATACGTAGAAGCAAAAACGTATGAAAATATATGAAGCGTCTTTCCACTGACCGGCAACGGCGATGGCACGGTATTATAGCACGTGCCGGCTACTGGAATAACAGCCATTAGTTTAAGTTTGTAACCCCTACGCAACGTCTTCCTGTACGCGGCCGCCACTTGAGATTCAAGATTCAAGGTATTTATTCAAAGAAGGTGCAAATTGATCATTATATATTAATACATAATGTCATTTAAAGACGACAGCTCGTGACAGGCTGAAGTGGAGAATGCTGCAACGACAGAGGGCTGGGCCCTCTTAATAATGATGATGATGATGATGTCATTTGTGAAAAATCAAGAAATAACTTCAAAATTCAATCCTGGAAATAAACTAGATGTGTCATGAACAATTGCCATCAATCAGTCATGGGAGACGCGTTAGTGCATAGAATAATAACTGAAGTATAGAAACCGCCTTTGAAATGTCAAAAAAAAAATTTCGAGTTGACGAATGTTCCTAAATGTATGGTGGTTGTTAAAACGTAAAAGATGTTCGTTTTAAGGAAACGCTCCAATAACTATGTCACTCTCTTTTGGTCACATTAATATTTAACTTTTGACGTCACTCAAAGTTGTGACACGTTCAAAATCGAATAGAAGCCATGATATTGTGCCCCTTACATGCATTCAAAAAAGTCATTTAAAGATATACAACAGCTAACAGTCTCTTTTTTGTTATTTTGGCACGGTTTCTAGTGGTTAAGCTATTATTCTTGCGTTGCATTGGGGAATCTTGGTAAGCCCGTTTCCATCTTCGGCATCATCGTCATTTACCAGCAGGTGAGATGATACCAAGGGCTTAACCAATTGAGAATAAAAAAAATCTTAGTGTGTCTATTATTTTTTTAAAGAAAAAGCTAACAGTCTGTTATTTTAGCACAGTTTATAGTGCATTGGTTATTATTCTGAGAGTGTCATTTTTTTACACACCGTTTGTAAGCCCTTGGCATCATCTTACCTGATGGTAAGTGACGATGATGCCGAATATGGCAGCGGGCTTACCAAGATTCCCCAACGTAGGAGAAAATGTAGCTAAAACCTAGAGTGTAATCTAGATTCCCTACAATGTGAGTCATGAGAATTATTCTTAGCTTTCATTACACCCGCCCCGGATATAGCTTCAATGTTTGACAAAGTGTTAGGACCACTTTCCTAACAAAAATATTTTCCGACACCTAGAATGTTCTATGAATTTGCTGAAATTGCAAAAAAATAATTTTACTATTCATAAAAATCGATCAGCTGATTTATGCGTTTTTGTATGCAGGCTTCAAATTTTTTTTTTTTGAGAATTGACAATGGGTTTCTTAAGGAAAGTGGTTCAGTATGACGAGTAGAATCCCCTGTTTATGGTTCCTACACCGATTTTGTTACAACATTTATATCTGGGAGAGCCCATAGATATGTACTTACGTACGTACGTGTAGCGATAAAGCTGATTAATAGAGTTACACTGAACACGATTTGGTAGCTATAGCAGTTATAACATAGCTGTAGGAAAAAAAAAAAATTAGTACGACACACGTGTGATACGAAAATATTGTGAATTTGTGGCCCCATGTTACTCTTGACAATTAAAATATATTAATATTCTTATACACGTAGCTATAAATAAATTATATTGGTATATTTATAATAGTATTGCAATGAGCTTCCTCTATAGTAATACAATTAGTATTTAAAGTTAATCATGCTTTTACATTACAAACATTTTAATCAAAATGTTAAAAATAACATGTGAATCACGGTCAAAGATATACAATGACGTTTTCACGGTAAGATCATATATAAAAGAACTCGATTCTCTATAACTACAAAAAAGATCTGGACAGTCGTTTGACAGAAGAAAAGGATAGGAATATTCAAAAAGCTACGTTAGACAGAGACGGTGAATCGCAAAAGTACACATTGAAAAAAAAGTGTAACTTTAAAACACAAAATGTTCACGCGTTTAAAAGTGACACTTTTAAACGCGCGACCGTTAATCTCATTCTTTTATATGTAATCCAAGTTTTCACAACTCATAATTTGGTTAATCGAGCATTAGAAAAAAGGTTTTTTTTGTTGTCTTATAAACATTTTTTTCGAAATTTTTACACGTTTTAATTTTAAGATTTATTTTACAACGAATTTTGATTTGTTTTGTTTTTGTATTACAATTTAATTTAGAAAATCGCTGACATTAGTGTGATTTAATAATGAAAGTGCCATGTGCTAGTGCTTTACGTATACATTTAAAATAATATTATAATAATTATTTAGTGTAGTTTTAAGCTCGATTATTTGTAACTACAGGTTGCCTTCTAGGTCTTGCAGCAATACTTAAAAAGTTTTTGGTGAAGTCGATGCGAAAAGAGTTAAAAGTTGGAGATAGGTGGTACCTTAACAAAGGTACTCTTTGTACAGATTTTAAAATTTCCGTTGCCTAAAAATTAAGTTGCTCTAATTTGGTAGAAATTTGGTCTAGGGAAAAATTTGTATTCTTTAAGGCAATATTAATTTCACTAATATTGCCTCAGGTGATTGCCTCATTTAACACTATCCATTACAACTATCGTTGCGAGACCTCTAATGTAAATGTGCCTCATTTAACACTATCTATTACAACCGTCATTGCGAGACCTGTAATGTAAATGTGCCTCATTTAACAGTATCTATTACAACTATCGTTGCGAGACCTGTAATGTATATGTGTCTCATTCAACACTATCCATTAAAACTATCGTTGCCAGACCTTTAAGGGTAAATGTGCCTCATTTAACAGTATCTATTACAACTATCGTTGCGAGACCTGTAATGTAAATGTGCCTCATTTAACACTATCCATTACAACTATCGTTGCGAGACCTGTAATGTAAATGTGCCTCATTTAACACTCCATTACAACTATCGTTGCGAGACCTTTAATGTAAATGTGCCTCATTTAACAGTATCTATTACAACTATCGTTGCGAGACCTGTAATGTAAATGTGCCGCATAATAATATTAAGTACATAAGTAATAACAAGTACACTTGGAACTTTATTATTGTAGTTCATAGCAAGTAATGAGATTGTCTTAATTATTAATGAATTAATATTGTGATTGTATGAAATCTTAATAGTCCCTAACAATGTGATGAATGTTTTAAAATAGAAATTACACTACAGGAGTGCGTGCGAAAAGAGAATCGGCGTGACGTATGCAGGGAAATCATCAACATCATATCAGTCGAAAGACGTCCACTGCTGGACAAATGCCTCCCCCATGGATTTCCACGACGACCGGTCCTGCGCTGCCCGCATCCAGCGGCTTCCTGCGACATTCAACAGGTCGTCGGTCAACTGAGTGGAAGGCTTACCCCACGCTACGCAAGACGTAGCGTAGGCAGGCCACCCACGTAGTGGACCGTCGATATGGGGAAGGTCGCGGGAAGCCACTGGATGCGGGCAGCGCAGGACCGGTCGTCGTCGAAATCCTTGTGGGAAACCTTTGTCCTGCAGTGGACGTCTTCCGACTGATATGATGATGAATTCGTCACACAGCTACATCATGACGAGTGAATAACCGTAATAGACTCTGCAGTGCCATCTTAATGACGGTTCTCCCTTAAACCCAATAAACCTTTGAGGAGGTGAATGAGAAACCGAAACTGGACAACTTTCCCCAAGAAACCTATGGTTTATACTAAAAAAAAAATTGGAATTCCCATAGAAACTTGGCTTGTCAGTCAACTGATCGATTTGTAAAAGACCAAAATTTTTTTTAGCACTGCCCATGGGTTTCTTGGGGATAGTTTGTCCAGTTTCGGTTTCTTATTCACCTCCTTAAAGGTTTCTTTGGTTTGCATAAAGACCCTGTATATCTGTATTCTTCCCATATTTTGACTTTGAACCCCTTGTTCTTGGAACACTCCCACAACACTTGCGTTGGGGTAACAATTTATTCTGTACATTTTCTTTTATGAACTAGAAAGTACGTCTTAGCCTTTAGATTGGATAGAATCGAGTATAGAATATATTTTTATATAGCCTGAGCGCCTAACTATGAAGAAAAACACCTTTTAAAATTACATCATTTTAAACTTTATCGCCCTAATTCAGGGTAGGCTCGAGCCCCTCGGTGGGGACGTATATGAGCTGATATCATTTCAAACTTGTATTATAGTTTAACAACTAATGCGCAGTTACGAGAAACTGTAACCAGAAATAAAATATTCTGAAAGAAGACGGCCAAGTGCGAGTCGGACTCGCGCAAAGCAGGGTTCGCAAAACAAATGTATATTTTAATTAAAAACAAATTTATTTTTCAGTTGGAAATAGAACATTGGTCGACTCCTAATTTGAGGAAGTCCACTTAGCTGTGATAGTTTTCCTTTTAAATTAATTTCATTCCCTCCTATTGTCTTTTTTTCAGATGTTCTGAAACAGCGGTACCAAAAAAAAATCGTGTTGCACTCCGGGAGTGCCGGCAGAAGTGAAAAACTTGAATATTATAGTTGTGCATTTTTGATATTTTGGAATGGTTATGGAATAATTTAATTTTGCACGAATTGCTTTGATTATCAGTATAAAAGTACTATCATTTATGTGGTAGAATACAATATTTATTTATTGCGCTATCGTACACAAACATGACAATTTATATTACATTAATAAGTTTATATCTCAGAAAAATCAACAAAAAATCAACTCCATCCGTCTTACGAATTTTCGATTAAGTCAACCTGACGCGAGTTTAACATTTTTTACCCATTACAAAAAAAGTGCACAACGCCGCTAAAGAAGTTTTCACTTCAAAAATATTTTTCCACTTTGTCGGCGTGCTTAAAATGTATACCCATGCCAAATTACATATTTCTATTACTAATAGTCTCTGCGCTAAGCCACGGGCAGACATGGCGAATGGTGGCTAGGGGTTCCTTCTTGAACACAGTACCCTAAAAAAGCAATGGGAATCCGTCGTGAATTTGTTTGCTTCGTCATTTGTTTTTAGAAAGGTTTCTTTGTGACTAAAAGTGTCCATAACACCTATACTCTAAATAAATATTTTTGAAATTGAAATTTTTATAAGGAAAATGGTATTATAATTAGTATGCCCACATTTTTATAGGTATTTGCGTCATATTTTATTTCTGGTTATTGTTTACTTACATAAGCTTTACATTATTTAATTATCTTGTAAATAACATACTTTTGGTCGTGGTAACTTTATATTGTGCGCTTGTTTTAAATAATCGATTTGTTTATACGAAAATTATGTTGCGTTTTATGCCCTACTGTTGTTTAATAATTAAGATTATTTAAGCGTCTTATTTATATTCTAATAAAGGTTTTACTTTTTATCTGCACTGTTTTAATTTTATTTTCAAGCGACAAAAAAGTGAAGAAGGTATTGCACCAATACAGTCTAAAAATAAAAAATGTGTGTTTGTGTGTGTGTGTGTGTGTCTGTACGTACGGTGCTCAAGTTCCCAAACTAATGGACTGATTTGGGTTGAAATTTGGGTTAAAGCAATATTATTTTATTATATCTCCAGGCGTTTCTTTGATTTTTTAGGGTTGCCACCATAGTAAAAATCACTTAATTTTTGTAAATAAAAAATGGCTCTTACTTTGTTGATAAAACTTCGTATGGGACTATAACTGTTTATGGCCTACAGTACACGGTAGTCAGTTGTAAAAAAAATCGGAATAAGGTACCTCCTATACAAATCCAGGTTGTTAGTAACTTTTTCTCAAAAACTAATTTAACGGTTTTAATGAAACTTTGTGAATAATCAGAACTTACTAAGGCCTACTGGGTACACCGGGTACTTTATTATTCTAGAAAAATGTGAGTAGGTTACATTCTATACAGACCCAAATCAGTAGTAAATTATTCATCAAGTCTGATATACCTTCTAACTTTATTCTTTGCTACTAAGCAAGTGATATGTTAACTGTTAATTATGACAGACGGTGAAAGCGAGAAAGTATGCTCAGCGTGGCTCTACAATTTATTTTTTTAATCTGGCTGCTGATTCTTGATGTAGAGTCTGTGCGAAAAGAGCACACTCGTAAGATTTGAGGGCGCTTCTGTGCAAAACTACAGTATTTGTCATGTTAAAAACACTGTTACGTCATTATAGTGTGACTGTTTCATCATCATGGCCGTAGCTAGGGGGGAGGGGGTATTGTGGGGCAATGCCCTACCTAAAAATACCAAAAACTAAGATAAATTATTATAATTAAATTGTTTGTTCATAGTTTGATATTAAAAAAAAATAGCGATAGGTATCTAAACTTTTCCAAACATATCACAGTTTGTGACAATCATTTCATATTATAATAATTCTTTGTTCTCTGTATAGATGGAATTTGAAGCGCCATAACATGAAGCGAGAATGGCCTATTTAATTATAATATCTGTGATGCCCTACCTCAAATTCGACTCTAGCTACAGCCCTGATCATCATCATCATCATATCAGCCGAAAGACGTCCACGCTGCCAAAGGCCTCCCCCAAGGATTTCCATGACGACCGGTCCCGCGCCGCCCGCATCCAACGACTTAGAATAAAATAATTATATTATCTTAGTGTTAGAATATAATGTTTTCAGAATCTGTATTTTATAATTGTCAACAAATTGTATGTAAGTTACTTCCATTTTACGCCACGTACAGTTCTTTTTCTGCACAGACTCTGTCTCGCTCTAATTTGTGGTCCCGCTCCGCCCCGCTGAGACGTAGTTTATTATATTCTCTTTGCCGCTGAGGCTCGACACGACACAAACCACAGATCTAATATAACACAAACCCTTAAGCATGACGTCATAGTGTTGCCTAGTAACAGCGACATCTTTGGCAAAACCTCGTGGACCCGTTGGGAATTCACATTAGGAAATTCAAAATGTAATTGATTTTTTTCATGGACCCGATGGGAAATTAAGAACAATAGAATCGTGGACCTCTGGGAACAAGCCCCTCTGTCACACAAGGTCACCTGGCCTCGCACTACAGTATTATAATATAGCGGCTTACAATAATGCAACGAATGACTTACGCAGATTAATGGAAGGGTACTTGCGGGGCACAGCCTGGCAAACTTCGCGAGTTTACGCCGTGGCGGCATCGTATTACCAGAGTATTACAATATAGTGGCTTACAGTATTGCAACGAATGACTTACGCAGAGCAACAGAAGGGTACTTGCGGGGCACAGCTTGGCAAACTCCGCGTTTAAACATCAAAGGCGTTGCGTTACTGTAAGCTATATCGTAATACTGTGCCCGCTCTATATAGGATTCTCTTACACCAGAGACTATTGTAAAATTGTATAAGGAGGAGCAGTTAAGGGTTCCTAAGAGGCTCGAGTTTTCATACAAACGTAGTTCTGCTTTAATACAAAAACTTTGCAAATATATTGAGTAGACACATATCGATGTTTGTATTTAGTTTTCGATGTAATAACACATAACGGGTAAAATACGGGCAGTTTGAAACTTTCAGTACCTACCTACAAAACTAATTTAAGCCTTCGTCTAGTCTGTTTAAATTTACTACGGTGAAAACTAATTACAAACATTAAATCCGGCATGTATATAGTTTTTTTATTAAAGGGTAACTAAGTTTGTATGGAAACTCGAGCCCTGAGCCGCCAGGAGGCTCGAGTTTCTATACAAACGTAATTCCGCTTTAATACAAAAACTACATGCCGGATTGAATCCAAACTTTGCAAATATATTGAGTAGACACATATCGATGTTCGAAAAAAAATAAAATAAAAAAAAGTCATATGAGTTACCTACTTTTTATCTTATGTCAAAAACGACATTTTGTACAAGAAATGTTTGAAATACCTAGAAGTGAAGTTATCATTTTTTGAGTCATTTATGCACGGATTTTGTGTTTTTATAAATTAAAAATTAAAGATTTGACAAATATTAAATGATTATGGTTTTTTAAAATTTATTAGGAGGGAAATTTAGCCTTCCATCGTTCATTATTTATTTTTGATTCAACCATCATTCCAATTCGCAAAAAAATTAAATAAAAACAACAATCAAAAATTGTCCTACATCAAAAATTCAAGCTCAGGGGGCCCCTCGGACTCTGACCTACAAACTGTGAATCGAACTAGTGAAAGTTTCTTCCCATTTCTTCCATATTCTCAAAAATATCCCGTGTTTCGAATTTTTGCATACCAATACATATAATAATTAATTTATCCAATTTAATTATTCCTAAAAATTATTCTGGTGTACGTCTAATTCGGAACAAACGATTATTAATATTTTAGTTGGGGCCCTTGTTTACTTTTAGCCCCAGGGCCTTTGGGTACCTAGCTACGCCACTGGCGACAACACCTGCATCAACATAAATATTCAGTTATTATGTAAGGTTCATGCCTAAGTAGGCAGGATAGGCAAGACAATACAGAATATTCCATAATATTTATTATTTAAGTTCACTACATATTATTAAACAAACTCCCCCGCCACGTCGTCTGAACACGATAAACTCAAAAAATACCGAACGGATTTTCATACGGTGCTCACTAACGGACGGTAATTAATTCATGAGAAAGGTTTAGGTGTATAATTCTCCTTGAGCGGCTCGCGCACCGCGTACCCGCTAGTATTTTATCTATTAATTTTTTCATTTTATTTTTCACAGTATGGGAAATCAAACAGCTATCCTTTAAAACATATAAATTAAAACTCTACTTTAGAAGAACATTGCTACAAAGTATGATACAAACTAAGGCCTGATCGCCCTAATTCAGGGTAGGCTCGAGCCCCTCGGTGGGGACGTATATGAGCTGATATGATGATGATACAAATATTATAAGTAGTGATCGGAAATTCCCTCAGGTCCACTAAAATCCATTATAAAAATCCATTGATGGATCTTTTTGCACTTTTATGTCCACTTTGCTCCATTATCCTGGATTTTTGCCAAAGTGGATTTTCCAGAACTAACGCGCGTCTGAAAATCCATTTTAACTAGTGACATTACAATAAAGTGAAGTGAATAACATTAAATAAATGAGCGAGCGAAGCGAGCGATGTTAGGTTCGGTCAGGTTTGATTGATTACACAGTCAAAGAGCCTATGGTTACAACTAAAAAAAGGGTGAAAAAAAAAGGTTGCATTAAGATATTTTTTTCTTTAGTTCTGTGTATAAAAATAGAATTCGAGAAAATCAAAATCACTCCTCATATCCTGCACATTTAAAAAAAAAATTTTTTCGATAAAAATATTCTTAATTAAAGTATCGTTAGCGGCGGTATAAGCCTTAACCAAGTAGTAGAAGAACAGCATGTCGAGCATACCTCGTCGTTCTTCGAGCGTAGTAGCTTGTAGTGGCGCAACTGACATTGTAGTCATTTACATGTGCGTTTGTGGGATAGTTCAGATATCTTTCTTTTCTTAATACAATTAATACAAAGAATAACCCACATCTATTCAAAAACCCCATAAGTGAGCGTCGACGTATCCAGTTGTGCCCCAGACAAGGTAGAACATCCCTTCTTCAAAATAGTGTGTTATCAATGGCACCAAGAATATATAACAAACTTCCAGCTGATATAAAAACATGCTCCACAATCAATGACTTTAAGAATAAGCTATTTGACTTCCTCACCAATAAGACTTTTTACTCTATTATAGAGTTTCTCGATAACACTGACACAGCATTCCATTGACATTCTCATATAGGTGATACTTATTATTTGTTATTTTAATTGAGGACATAATTATATATGTACCATAATAATGTTGTTAAAATATACATTTAATATTTAGTTTGACATGATTTATATATTAAAAAAAATGCCATAGTGTTTATAAGTTTGTTTGACATGCTTCATGAATTATGATTATTTTTTTGACATAGTGTATTTGATTCCGTGATTTATGTTTATTTTAATTAAGATTGTCTTAATTTGTATGCCAAAAGGCAGAACACAGCGTCCAACTTTATTTAATAACACCTTTTTACTGTAACCTGTGATTCACAAATAAATTGATTTGATTGATTGATTGATTACTCTATTAAAGAGTTTCTCGTTAACACTGACACAGCATTCCATTGACATTCTCATATAGGTGATACTTATTATTTGTTATTTTAATCGAGGACATATATACCTTAATAATGTTGTTAAAATATATAATTAATATTTAGTTTGACATGATTTATAAAAAAATGACATAGTGTATTTGATTCCGTGATTTAAGTTTATTTTAATTAGATTGTCTTAATTTGTATGCCAAAAGGCAGAACACAGCGTCCAACTTTATTTAATTACACGTTTTTACTGTAACCTGTGATTCACAAATAAATTGATTTGATTAATGCTGTTTTGTAAATGTTATATTGTGGATACCAATTCAGACTACCGTACTCTAAAGTGCTTTAAACATATGCATACAAAGAAAGAAGACAGGGTTCATTTGAAAAATTCTAAAAGACTCGTTTCAGAAATCCTAAGCTCTTATAAACTTTGTCTACTATTGTCTCTATATAAGTTAAAATATGAATTTATGGTCAAATATTACACTTTAAGCACGTACTGGGTTGTAATTTATTTTATATACGAAGATAACACTAGATTTACGGCGTGTTCTTGACACTTCGATGTCAACAATTTTAATGTATGTACGTACTAAACTACAACAAAACCTGGGCTTATATTATGATTAATGTTAACAAGACTTGCCAAATATCTTTGTGTCATCTGCGTACATTAAAAATTTTGCACTTTCGAAGCAACTGTAATATCATTAAGGTACGCATTAAAGAGAAGATGCCCTAAATGAGAGCCCTGTGGTAGGTATTAACCTCGAATCGAGCGCAGAAGTTTGTTCAATGATATGAGGACATTTCATAGTTGAATAAACGCATTATAGGCATTAGTGGACATAATTGTTCTTTATTTATACTTTAATGCAGTATATTAACAGGAAATACTACTTATAAATATGTTCATATTATGGGTTTGTACTTGTAGTAGGTACCTACCTATAGAGATAAAGCGTTTGACACAAGTGCGGTATAGACTTGGGATGCAGAATGACTAATTTGCATAATGAAAAAAACGCCAGTTGCAACGGGAGTCAGCGTAATGACAGATGCCAGATTATCTAGTGTTTTTGGAGAAATAGGACATGCCAGGCATTTAAAAATAGTATTGTATGCTTGATATAGTAGGTTCTTGGTGGAACACTGAACTGAACATATTTAGGTTTTTTCTTGCACTATTCCACAATTAATGTAAATAAAACAAAATTTTTGTTTATACTGCAACCGGTTTCGTGATCATCTTCAGGCAGTAGACTACTTTATTTCAAAGTGAGGGTAGTGTGATACTTACTAAAAATAGAGATAACAGTTTCTGAAAAAATCTACCAAAACGGTAGTTTTTGTGTCATACTAGTACCTAAATAAATAAATGAAGATGATCACGAAACCGGTTGCAGTATAAACAAATTTTGTTTTATTTACATTAATTGTGGAATAGTGCAAGAAAAAACCTAAATATGTTCATTTAAAAATAGCTTTAGAGATATTGACTATAGGATTCGAACTTTGCGAGAAACTAAAAAATATTTTAAGGAAAAACAACTACAGTTTTTGAAGTGATTGGTTAAAAGTCCATATCTTGAAAACTACTGAACCGATTTTAATGAAACTTGCACTATTCCCTAAGTTGAAAGATAATTTATACAATAAATAAAGAGTTCCGATTTACGAGAAATACGTGGACAAACACACATACATACATACAATAATACTTACTCTTATGAAATTCGGCAAACGGTTTTTAGGAAGCCGACATAGACTAAAATATACGAATATTGTGCAATTCCAATAATAATTTATACACACTGGTCGAATCGATAACCTACTTTTTGAAGTCGGTTAAAAATGAAATTAACTTAGGTACACATACAGGTGTAACAAAATTGGTGTACAAGCCGTTACGTGGGGCTTCTGCTAATCATACTGAACAACTTTTCCCGAGTAACACATGCTTAGTCAATACTCAAAAAAAAAATTCAACGCACCATACAAAAATGCACAAAATTGATCAATCAGGTGATCGATTTGTATGAAGAGTTCAACATTTTGGAATATTTGTGTGGTTACCCCCCAGATACTTGGAAAATGAGAGCTAGGCCAAAAGAAGTATCCGACACCGCCACTTTTGCTTTCACGTAAAGCCGCTTGCGGCTCGCGCACCACTCACCCTTAAATACAATCTTAAAAAAACGATGCCCACGCGAGCGAAGCTAATATAAAATAACTAAGACACCATACATAAAAACCATCGATTTAAAAAGAATAAAAAATCATTACTATCACAAATTTCATGGCGAGAGTGAATAGGCATTACTTGAGTTCACGTGTACCATCCCCGACTAGATCGTCACTTTCCATTAAGTGAGATGTACCTAGACAAATAACTCAAATTTTTAATAAAAAAATCTTCAATCTTCGGCATCATCATCACTAACCGTTAGGTGAGATGATGTCAAGGGCTTACCATTTGTGGATTAAAAAATCGGCCAAGTGTTCCGTAGTTTTTTTTTCAAAAACGAAATGTATATTCAAAGAAAAAAATGTTTTTGCAGTTGGTAATAAAGAGCATGGATTTGTTAACTTTGTATAGAAAATTTTTTTTTGCTCCGATTGTAGGTTCCAATATTGATTTCCTATGTATAAGTAGATGCTCAGTGTAAAATTTGGCTAAATAACCCATCCTGTATACCAACAATACTTGTTCACCATATCAATATTTGACTCGAATGGGAATCGAACAGTACCTACACCACCGAATCGGCCAACATGCAAATCTACCGTATTTCATACCATTGACAAGTTGCATATTAGACATTTTGCAACTGAACTGAATCTACAGCATTTAGCAGATAATACCGTTTGGCGTTTTAACCAACAGTTTTGAATCATGCCTCAGACTCACCGCGCGATGAAGTCATCACACCGTGTTTGAGATTTGACACATACCAGGATAATTTATACTGAGCTCCTCAGTACTGATTTCTTAGTGCTGCTTTACGCGAGGATTATGTGTTGTGAAGTTTGGTTGTTTAATTAAAATTGTTTCATTGCATATTGGTAAGTAATTTTATATAATTAGATAAATACCTAAATGTCAACTTTCTACAGTGTGTAAAAAATTGGTGCAGGACCCGTTAACTGGGGGTTCTACTCATCATACTGAACAGCTTTCCACAAGGAACCCATAGTCAATACGCAAAAAAACATTCGACGCTCCATACCAAAATGCACAAAATTGGTCGATCAGTTGATTGTTTTGTATGAAGAGTTCATAATTTTTTTTAGCGATTTCAGTAAACTTGTAGAACAAAAGTGGTTCAGTATGCTCAGTAGAAGCCCCAGTTAAAGTGACCTACACCAATTTTGTTACACTCTGTATATGTAGATTAGTACCTTATTTTGTTTTTTTATCGAAACCGGTTTACGATGTCAGTAAGTATCGTAGGAGTTGTAAAACTAAAATCGAAAGTTTTTATACAGAGTGTAGGAGTAACGGTCTACGATGTCAGTAGGTATCATAGGAGTTGTAAAACTGAACTCGAAAGTTTTTTATACAGGATGTATACCAGTCTTCGATAACAGTAGGTATTGTACGAGTTATAAAACTGAACTCGTAAGTTTTTATACAGGGTGTAGAAGTAACGGTCTACGATGTCAGTAGGTATCATAGGAGTTGTAAAACTGAACTCGTAAGTTTTTATTCAGGGTGTAGAAGTAACGGTCTACGATGTCAGTAGGTATCATAGGAGATGTAAAACTAAACTCGTAAGTTCTTAAACAGGGTGTAGGAGTAACGGTCTACGATGTCAGTAGGTATCATAGGAGTTGTAAAAATGAACTCGTAAGTTTTTATACAGGGTGTAGGAGTAACGGTCTACGATGTCAGTAGGTATCATAGGAGTTGTAAAACTAAACTCGTAAGTTTTTATACAGGGTGTAGGAGTAACGGTCTACGATGTCAGTAGGTATCATAGGAGTTGTAAAACTGAACTCGTAAGTTTTTATACAGGGTGTAGGAGTAACGGTCTACGATGTCAGTAGGTATCATAGGAGTTGTAAAACTAAACTCGTAAGTTTTTATACAGGGTGTAGAAGTAACGGTCTACGATGTCAGTAGGTATCATAGGAGTTGTAAAACTGAACTCGTAAGTTTTTATACAGGGTGTAGGAGTAACTGTCTACGATGTCCGTAGGTATCATAGGAGTTGTAAAACTGAACTCGTAAGTTTTTATACAGGGTGTAGGAGTAACGGTCTACGATGTCAGTAGGTATCATAGGAGTTGTAAAACTGAACTCGTAAGTTTTTTATACAGGGTGTAGGAGTAACTGTCTACGATGTCAGTAGGTATCATAGAAGTTGTAAAACTGAACTCGTAAGTTTTTATACAGGGTGTAGGAGTAACTGTCTACGATGTCAGTAGGTATCATAGGAGTTGTAAAACTGAACTCGTAAGTTTTTATACAGGGTGTAGGAGTAACTGTCTACGATGTCAGTAGGTATCATAGGAGTTGTAAAACTGAACTCGTAAGTTTTTATACAGGATGTAGGAGTAACGGTCTACGATGGTAGTAGGTATCGTAGGAGTTGTAAAACTGAACTCGTAAGTTTTTATACAGGATGTAGGAGTAACGGTCTACGATGGTAGTAGGTATCGTAGGAGTTATAAAACTGAACTCGTAAGTTTTTATACAGGATGTAGGAGTAACGGTCTACGATGGTAGTAGGTATCGTAGGAGTTATAAAACTGAAATCGAAAGTTTTTTATACAGGATGTATAACAATGGAGTTATCAAAGTAACCCGAAAGCTTTTTTTTCCACAGAATGTATAACGGTCTACGATGTCGGTATGGGTATCGTAGGAAGGATCTAACAAAATAGGTGTAGGTCTGGACCCGCGGCTCCTGCACGTATTTTGTCATCCTTAGAGCACTAGTTCGGTATCTCTTCCATTTCTATTTTTCAATGCGAGAGAGACGGTGTTTTTTAAATATGATACCCGACTACAGAAAATAACACTAGTAGATGAAAACAAATAAACCTCTGTGTTGCTTCGCCGTAGTTCAGCAAAATATATCAGTATTCATTAATAATTTTAAATACGTGCCACATCACTAACTATATATAGATAGACCATAGTGTCGGTATATTTCTGTCTGTTATTTATTATAATATGCTGGCAGCGCAAAACCGGTCGTCATGGAAATCCTTGGGGAGGCCTATGTCGGCTGATATGATGATGACGATTATAATATAAGGTAAGAATACTAGTTTTCATACTTTGATTATAAAAGTGAAACTTTTATTACATCATCTGTGTGTTGCATGTCGCGTGACGGTCGCTTTCGTCTGACGGTATGATCGTTTCCTCCTCTGTAAAGTTTCACTTTTACCGTAGTTTCATAAAACCACACACTTACTTTTTTTTCCGTCTAATCAAAGTTCCCATATAGCAAAAAGTATTACATGAATAAAGAAAAAAGCCTTTTATTTCTTGTTTTTTAACTGACTTCAAAAAAGGAGGAGGATTCTCAATTCGACCGTATTTTTTTTTATGTGTGTTCGCGGATAACTTCGTTATTTATGAACCGATTTTGATGATTCTTTTTTGTTGGAAAGGAGATATCCCAAGGGTGGTACAATGATAAGGAAACCAGAGAAATCGAGAGGAACCTTAGTTTATTATTTGAAGTCCGTTGTTTTTGTTCAAAATTATTATAGATTATTATGCCTTAGGTGTTTCCATACAGATTGTATAAAAATAGTTTTTTCATAATAAAAGTTATATAACAATGTGCATGCAAAATTATGCACAATTTTAAATTTATTTTACAAATTTTACTACAAAATAATATGATTAAACCTTGATTATTTAGATGTTCACTAATTAATTATATTCTCATTTTAAGTAATAATATGATTAAAATATAAATAAGATTGTATATAACACAATCATAATATAGTTAAATAATTACTAGATTTGGAATTAATGTTATATTGGATAGAATAATAATATACAGGATGTAACAAAATTGGTGTAGGTCTCGTTAACTGGGGCTTCTACTCATCATACCGAACAACTTTTGTTCTACAACTTTGCTGAAAACTTAAACAACTTTTTTTACTCTTCATACAAATCGGTCAGCTGATCGACCGATTTTGTGCATTTTAGTGTGGAGGGTCTAAATTTTTTCTTGAGAATTGACTACGGGTTCCTTGGGGAAAGTTGTTCAGTATGACGAGTAGGACCCCAGTTAACGGGACCTACACCAATTGTGTAACATTCTGTATATTTATTTAATTAATTGAATATACTCTGTTTTTGTATTTTGTTAGCAAGAATCCTCTCAATGAAAGGTAAAGGCCTCCTCCAGAGATGACCCTCTGCCTTATAACATTGTATATTGCTATATATAGGGTATTCTGATGCATGTTTTTTTGTACAATTTGTTTTAATTTTCTCTGGAGGGTTTTGATCGTGATCTTCCACGGTGACCAGCCGGCTTGGAAGAAGTATTTTATTCTTTATTTGTGTATGTAGTGTGTTTTCCATGTGTAGGGGAGCGGTAGTTGCTATGATTTAATGTTTTTCTCTAATTGATCGTTTGGAATTTCCATTGTTTTTGTTAGTAAATAATTTTGAACAAAAAAAACCCGACTTCAAACAGGAAACTAAGGTTCCCCTCGATTTCTCTGGGATGCCATAATCAGATCCTGGTTTCCTTATCAAGGTACCGCCCTTAGGATATCTCTTTTCCACCAAAAAAAGAATCATCAAAATCAGTACAAAAACGACGAAAATATCCGCGTACACATAAAAAAAATAAAAAATATATACGTTCGAATTGAGAAACCTATTTTTTTTGAAGTCGGTTAAAAATTTAAGTATTCCTGGTTTGAGAACTACTTCTGATATACTTGACGGTCTCTGGGCTACAGTTTTTTTTTTCTTTTTGTTGACTTGTGTTCTTTGTTTTGTTCGTGTAGGATCGTTGTCGTCCGGTGATGTTGGTAGAGTTGTTTTCTTATTGCCTGTACAATGTGCGTTTTTGTAGCGTATAATGAAATTAAAAAAAGCGTCGGTGGCTCAACCGGTAACGACTCGGTCCTTCTAACCAGAGGTACCGGGTTCAAATCTGGACGGCCAATGTACCAATGAGTTTTTCAAAAACTTACGTACATACTTTCCGATTGCTTTAACGGTGAAGGAATCATCATCGTGAGGAAACCTGCACACGCCTGCGAAGAAACTCGAAGGTTGTGTGTGAAGTCGACCAACCCGCACTGGGCCCGCGTGGTCGACTAAGGCCCAATCGCCCTAATTCAGGGTAGGCTGGAGCCCCTCGGTGGGGACGTATATGAGCTGTAATGATGATTATGAATTTATCATACCTGATGGTGGCATAGTTTCCTTTCTCTATTTCTATTTTGACTTGTTCTTGTGTTATTATAAAAGGTATTATTTTCTGAACATATTTAGGTTTTTCCTTGCACTATTCCACAATTAATGTAAATAAAACACGTGTTAAAAGTTTAAAATCACGAAAGAGTAGGACTATTTGAAGTTCCATATTACTTAGTAAGTCTACCAGGAAATAAATGAAACAGTAGTCTTACTAGTAAGTCTACTGGGAAGCAAAGTCCCAGAAGTCTTACTGGTAAGAGTATCTGGTAAGACTACTGGGAACGGCCGGTTTTATTTACATTAATTGTGGAATAGTGCCAGGAAAAACCTAAATATGTTCAGTTCAGTGTTCCACCAAGAACCTACTATCGCAAGCATACAGTATTATTTTCTCTTAAGAGTAAGCATGGCGCCCACATCGTTGAAGATCGTGCTTGATGAGGGTGCTGTGGTGCGGACGGTGGCTTTCGACTCCACCATGCGGGTCAGCGAGGCGTTCCACGTCATCATGGAGAAGCTCCACACTAGATGTGATGGTAAAGGTATGTATAAAACCCAGAATGTTCATCATCATAGCCTCGGTTGGAAGACCTCCTCTAATGTAAACTTTTACTTGTCCTAACTATACAGGGTGTAAAAAAATAGTACAGGAGCCATGAACTGGGGGTTCTACTCATCATATTGAACAACTCTCCCCAAGGAACCCATAGTCAATTCTCAAAAACAAATTGGACTCACCATACAAAAATTCACAAAATTGGTCGATCAGCTGATCGATTTGTAGGAAGAGTTACTTTTTTTTTGCGATTTCAGCAAAGTCATCGAACAAAAGTTGTTCAGTATGATGACTAGAAGCCCCAGTTAACGGGACTTACACCAATTTTGTTGTACCCTGTATATTATTGATAGGTGTATCGGATACCACCTGGTGGTGAGTCATGTAAGTAGGATCTTCAATAATATATAGCACATCTTAGTCACCAGGTGATCACGTATACGTAAGCTGAATTGTTATTATTTATCTACTTAGTTCCAAAGAGGCGCAGCTTATCAACTTAGTCACAGTATTACGATATATGGCTTACAGTAGCGCAACGACTTTGATGTCGCACGATGCCCTCACGGCGTAGGTACTAGCAGTACCAGCCTGTAACTCGGCGAGTTTGCCAGGCTGTGCCCCGCCGCCCGCTGCCCCGCAAGTACCCTTCCGTTGCTCTGCGTAAGTAAGTACATTCGTTGCACTACTGTTAGCCGCTATATTGTAATACTGTGACTTAGTGGCGCCGGCGTCACATTGGCAAAACGACTAATGCCCATGACGTGGTTTTAACTTACCTAAGTAACTAAATTACCTAAGTAAAGAAATTAATTTAAAAAAATTACCCCTCATTTTTTCTTGTTGGGAAAAATAGTACACTTCTTTGAGTGAGACATTTCTTTATGATATACTCACTTTTGTTCAAGAAAGCTTAAATCACACATTTTTTTAAATTTAACAATTCCCAATCACAGTTAGCGAAACAGATTATCGATTTGTGAGAGAACTCATTTTTTTTACGATTTTTGCAAACAAACGTCGTTCAGTTTCATGAGTGGGAAGCCCCCCTGATAAAAAATTACATAACGTCCGGTATACAAGCTTACACAATATTATGTACAATACATACCAAAGAGTAACAAAATATTACTTTAAAATACATACTTACTTACCTACGTACATAAATACATTCTAAAAAACGTAAACCATATACAGGACGTAAAAAAAATGTGTAGAACCCGTTAACTGGGGATTCTACTCATCATACTGAACAACTTTCCCCAAGAAACACATAGTCAATTAAAAAAAAATGTAAATCCTCCATACTAAAATGCACAACATTGATCGATCAGCTGATCGATTTGCATGAAGGAAGAGTTCAAAATTTTTTTGAGAATTCGGCAAAGACGTAGATCAAAAGTTGTGATGAGACAAAATCAGTAAACTTTTATGTGGTGAAAATTTCTATAGCCGTTAGTATTAAAGTCGTGGGTTCATAATTCTCTTAAGACCGGAATTAAACCTAAAGTGTCACTAAGAAGTAGAAATTCGACCGTGTCTTACTTTGGCCAAGAAGGATGCTTATACAGGATATAACAAAATTGGTGTAGGTCCCGTTAACTGGGGCTTCTACTCATCACACTGAACAACTTTTGTTCTACGACTTTGCTGAAAACGACAATTTTTTTTTACTCTTCATACAAATCGATCAGCTGATCGACCGATTTTGTGCATTTTAGTATGGAGGGCCTGATTTTTTTTTTGAGAATTGACTATTGGTTCTTTGGGGAAAGTTGTTCAGTATGTTTGTTTGTTTGTAAACTCTTTATTGTACAAAATATACACTTATAATAATATTAAAAAAAAGAAGGTTGAGTACAAAGGCGGACTTATCCCTTAGTTATGATGAGTAGAAGCCCCAGTTAACGGGACCTGCACCAACTCTGTTACACCCTATGTATACTTTGACGGAAGTTAGTTTCGCCAAAGTATACAGGTATATATACAAGTATATATATTAGTACTTTCCGTCGTCCCCGAGCCAATAATATCGTCGCACAAGCGTCGCACGCAATGAAGTGGTAACGCTAAGTTAATAAGACAGTTTAGAAGGAGATGCACTTGTCGCAGTAGCTAAAATAGAAAAGACTTTAGAACTATATTCTAGGTATACATTTATATATCGACTAGCTGTTTCCCGCGGCTTCACTCGCGTGGACGTTTCTATGACTTCGAGGGTGCGCAGTGCGCGAGCCGCAAGCGTTAGAAAAATAGCCTGTGTCCTAATCTGTCTACCTACCAAATTTTAGCCAGATCCGTTCAGTAGTTTTTGCGTGAAAGAGTAACAAACATACATCCATACATGAATACGTTCTTACAAACTTTCGCGTTTATAATATTAGTAGGATAGGATATCGCGTTTATAATATTAGTAGAATAGGATATCGCGTTTATAATATTAGTAGAATAGGATATCGCGTTTATAATATTAGTAGGATAGGATATCGCGTTTATAATATTAGTAGAATAGGATATCGGGTTTATAATATTAGTAGGATAGTATATCGCGTTTATAATATTAGTAGGATAGTATATCGCGTTTATAATATTAGCAGGATAGATAGTTGTGATGTTCTTGCCTTGCAGTGCTTTGTCGACTCGATATTTTTGTAGCCTCGCACAACCCAGTTGACGGTGCCCTCACAAAGATGTATAATAAGGTTGACTAGATTTGTAGTCAAGATAGCCTTTTTTTTTTTTTTTTTTATTAAAAATTTGAGTGCGTTTGACTGCAACTCACCTGATGGTAAGTGATGATGCAGTCGAGGATGGTACACGCAAACTCAAATAATGCCTATTCACTCTTGCCTTGAAGATCCTGTATACCTTTTACGTACAACTATCTACCAGTCCATAAATATATCCCTAGAATATAATGAATTCTAAAGGTCACCTAACACCTTATGCTCGGAGTTTCCCAATGCGATCGAATCAGAAATGAGGAGCTTCGTAGTAGAAACAAGATGATCGACATAGTTTACAGATTCGCTAAACTGAAGTGACACTGGGCGGGGCACATAGCTCATTGAACAGATGGCCGTTGGGACAGTGAAGTTCTCGAGCGACGACCGCCGCTATGTAGCGTAGGAAGCTATTCGACTCGGTGGACCGAAGACCTAGTGAAGGTCGCAGGAAGCCGCTAGATGCGGGCAGCGCAGAACTGGTCGCTGTAAAAATCCTTGTAAGAGGCCTTTGTCCAGTTCTATACGACGTATAGACGTCGTCTTCCGGCTGATACGATCATGATGATTTCACCGCTTTTTCTGTTAACTGTGATGGACGACATTTATACCGTTATATTTTACTAGCTTTTGCCCGCGGCTTCGCCTGCGTGGACCTGTATTTTCTCCAGATCCCTCGGGAACTATGTCAGGATATGCTTATTAGTAAATTGTGTCATTTCCAACCCCCTCAACCATCTCGGTGCAAAAAATCACACAATCCATTGTTCCGTTACGATGTTAATTAACCAAAAAAGAGTATATTTTCAGTTCCCTCGGGAATTGCATCGGGCTATGCTATTTTCACGGGATAAAAAGTAACCTGTGTCCTTCCTTGTGAAACAGGCTACCTGCATGCCGAATTTCATTAAGATTGGTCAAGACGTTGAAGCGTGATAAGGTAACAAACAAACAAACTAACACATTTTCACATTTATAATATTAGTAAGGATTAGGCACTCAAGCAATTATACCTTTAAACTTAACACAGATTACGCCCTCTTCCTGACTTCGACGACGGATGACCTATCAGGGGTGTGGCTGGAAGGCCACCGCACTCTGGAATATTACATGCTACGGGATGGAGACTCCTTGCATTGCCTGGATAAGCTGCAGAACCTGCGTGTTAGAATGCTTGACGGTAAGCTGGAGATACCCTTGATTTATATTTTAAAGTAAAACGCTAACGCTAAGACATGGTAGCTGACTATGGGCCTGAAGCGTAGGTGGCTCAACCGGTAACGACTCGGACTTCCTAACCAGAGGTCCCGGGTTCAAATCCGGGCGGCCAATGTACCAATAAGTTTTTCAAAACTTACGTACATATATTACCGATTGATTTAACGGTAAAGGAAAACATCCTGCGAAAACCTGCACATCTGATTCCAGATGAGTATGAAGGTTGCATTGCACACGTCCGCAGTGTAAATCTAAATGCCCTACATGTGACCGATCGAACCGCCGTCTATGCCTAGGATAGCACGGTTAATTGTGCCACACGATAAGAAGAAGAGACTATGGGTCTTATGAGAAAGCACAGTCACCCAAAGGGTAATGGAGAAATCTATGCTCGGAGTTCCCCTACGCGATCGAATCAGAAACAAGGAGATCCGTAGGAGAACGAAGGTGACCGAAATACGAGAGTTCAGACGCATAGTGGCAGAAACGCAAATTATCTTATACGCGGATGACCAGATGTGCATTTCGTAAATTACCAGATACGCAGATGACCAGATTCTGTTTCGCAAATTACTAGATCTATGTAACAATAAGTAAATGAGCGAGCGAAGCGAGCGATGTTAGGTTCGGTCAGGTGTGATTGACTTAACAGTCAAAGAGCCTCGCGAAGCGAGCCTCCCCACCCTGGGTACCAAAATACTTCGCAGCAAAAGAAATCATCGGAAGATGACCCCTGGTAATTTGCGAAACAGATTCTGGTCATCTGCGTATCTGGTAATTTACGAAATGCACATCTGGTCATCCGCGTATAAGGTATTTTGCGTTTCTGCCACTATGCGTCTGAACGGTATCAGTCCTTAAGAGAGCGTCGGTGGCGTAATGGCAAGGGCCGCTACCTCCTGTCCGGGAGGTCGTGGTTCGAATCCTGCCATGTCGAGCCCCTCGGTGGCGACGTATATGAGCTGATATGATGATGATGAGTCCAACAAATACCATAACCTGAGACTGTAATCAGAAATATTATATTATTTTTAATAGACAAAAAGAACCTTATTCTTTTTGACAATTTAAAGAGTATGTAAACACCTATTTAAAATAAATATTTTGGACTTGGATCTAGAATAGGATGGCTATTGGGGTAGTAAAGTTCTTGAGTGGTGACTGTGTAACGGAAAACGAACAGTAGGCAGGCCTCCCACTTAGGAGACCGACGATCTGGTGAAGTCGCGGGAAGTCGCTGCATGCGGGCAGCGTAGGACCGGTTGTAGTGGAAATCTTTTGTCCAGCAGTGGACGTCTTTCGGCTGCTATGATGATGATGAAATTGCTGACCAAAGTGAGATGGTACAAAACACAAAAAAATAATACTTAGTTTCATATTGGCAACAGGTTCAGTAAAAACTCTACAAGTGGACACGTCCAAGAAGCTGGGTGCTCTGATGATGAACATATGTGACAAGATTGGCATCACTAACCACGATGAGTATGGCTTGGTGAGTCCCCCTACCTTAAATTGTGACCAGTTTTACATAAGTTATAATCCCGATCGGGAACGGCTCGGAATTTGGTTGTCCGGAAATCCAGAATTTTTCTGGTCCTTTTGGGCGGTTAAAACACGTGAATACGACTCGGAATTATGTCGTCCGGTTTTCCTTAATTTTCCTGGTTTAATTGGGTGGTTAAAACGAGTGAACGCGGCTCGGAATTTTGTCGTCCGGAATTTCTAAATTTTCCTGGTCCGATTGTGCGGGGAAAGAACACGAGAACGCTCGTGCACTTTATGTTAAAAACTCGCTATTTAAAATTCCGTATGGCGTACATTTTATGCGCTTTGTTACATCAAAACGTGTTTGTATCCAAAACATGAAAATGTTAATTATCAACAAAATAGGCAATAGTCACATAAAGAAAGAATATCGGATAGACTCATAAATTGCAAAAAATGGCAAAAAATTTAAATTTCGCTGTGTAGAGTGGAAAGCAATTTTAAATCTGCCTACGTTCACCAGAAGCATTAATGTTTCATTAATTATTGTATTCAAGAAGTTTCACCGTATAGCCCAGTCAAAATAAGTGGTCCGGAATGGCGAAACGAAATCTGAATATGCGGACGGTAAAACTGTGTAGTGCACAAGCATCCTAATTTTTTTTCCTATTATTTATATGCTTTTAAAGTACTATTTCTCATATGTCATTTCGAGTATGCGTCATTTCACGTATGTGTCATTTCGAGTATGCGTCATTTCATCTATTGTCATTTCGAGTATGTGCATTTCGCGTAAACGTCATTATGCGTAGATGTCATTAAGCGTGTAATCCTAATTTTGAGTTGCACGCATAATGACACATTTTGAATACGCAAAACGACACACATGCATAACGACACACACATACACTCACACATAACGACACACACGTAAAACGACACAAACACACACACAGACGTGGAATGGAAAACATATTTTTTTAAATTAATTAATAATAAAGTAAAAACATTTTAATTTTTCCTAATTTATTTATTTATTTATTTACACTTATAGTACACCAAAACAATTTATATATATTTATTAATTAATTTATATATATATTAATTTATATATGCTTTTTAAGTACTATTTCTCATATGTCGAGTATGCGTCATTTTACGTATGAGTCATTTCAAGTATGCGTCATTTTATGTATTTGTCATTTCGAGTGAATTTCGCGTAAACGTCATTATGTGTAGATAAGTCATTAAGCGTGTCATCCCTAATTTTCGGCACTAGCCGAACCGCGGATCCAATATTAGCGGACATTTTGAAATTTTAATAATATTAAATCTGCTCATCCATTTATTTAGCCCGAGACGGCTGAAGCTCATTTTAATGCAAACAGTTAATTAATTGTTCTATAACATCAGTGTCGAGAACAAACAAAAGCAGTAGAACAAGCGAAGGCCACATCTATCACTGGCACGCTCACTCTCAAGCGGAAGGCCCAGCAGAAGGAAAAGGACGCCAAGATGGAACAGCTTAGCAAGAAGCTGAAGACTGATGATAATGGTGAGATTTTAAAGGGGCTATAAGTAGATACTCACCCACCTGCTTCAATCATCTACCCAAATTTGCCGAATTGGAATGGAATTCATTATTCCAGGAAAAACGGAATAAGGTACCCCCCCATACAACGATTTTTTTTTATTTATTAAAAAGGCAACCTAGGTCCATAAATGTTAGTCTAGACATATAGAAGTAAAGTAGACAAACAAATGAACAAAGGAACAAATTTTATTATTTAATAAATGCTAAGCATGTGGGTGGGGGGGGGGGGGGGGGACTGAGATGAGACCCAATGCTTCTGTAGCATACTAAAAACGTCGGTGGCTCAACAGTAACGACTTGTCCTCCTACTAGAGGTCCCGGGTTCAAATACTTGCCGACTGCTTTAACGGTGAAGGAAAACATTCTGAGGACACGTGCACATCTAATTCCAGATGTGTATGAGGTCGCGTTGCACACGTCAGTAGTTATAAATCGAAATGCCCTACACGAAGCCTGCACGTAACCGGCTGCTATTAAATCCATCACCAGACAACAGCCGTCTAATAGCACAATGAATTGAGCCACACGATAAGATAGAAGAGTGTAGCACACTGTGGGGTCTTTCTGCCAGGATCATCGATATATATGATTGTTACCATATCTTAAGGGTCCTGGCCAAATACATTTATTCTACAGTACATATATATGTAGTGTAGAATAAATGTCTATGTTCAGGACCCTTAAGATATGGTAACAATCGACACAAATCCAGATGTCTTGTAGATTTTTCATCGTTATAATAAAGTTTACATTCTTACTAATTAAGTGAAATGTTATTTTTTGATTTGTGTACACCCAACAACACAACAACAGATATTGAATGCTCCGTGAGAAAGTATGCTCAACGTGGCTGTGCAATTTATTTGACTGCTTTTGACGCTGGTAATCTCACAGTGGCGTGGCTGGACCAGCACAAGACGCTGCGCGAGCTCACCGTGGACTCCAGCGAGACTCTACTGCTGAAGCGGAGGCTCTTCTACTCAGACCGGAACGTTGACTCCAGGTATGTCATGTAAAAGGAGATAATTAAATTTTTCTTGGAAGCATTGAAAACGACGGTATAAATGTCATGGTTAGAATCCTGCCACGTTATCAGATTTGGATTTCATATTGTATATAAGTTTATAAGACGCTCTGGTGAAGAAAAACATCGCACAGTAGATTTTAGACGCCGAAAAATGGACACTATCGTTTTAATGCCAATATCTGATAGACCTTTTCATTTATTATCCACGATATATATTCCGTATTTAGAGTTTTTTCATATATTTTTTTTCTCTGGATCTGTGCAATTGACGGATTATTTACTAACGTAAAAATAAAGATGTAACCATTACCTACACGCTCTATTTTTTGAGTAATCTGATAAGGCGGAACAGCTGAGTGGCATCGTTTTCCGTTTTTCATTACCCTATAATGAAGGGTTGTCATAATAGAAAATTGGTTATTGCGTTTGTATAGGAAGTCGCGGTAAAAGCTAGTTAAATTAATGGCACTAAAAATGACAAAATTAGAAAACAACAGGTTCGCATGTGATTTGCTAACCAATAAATTTCAGGCGTTTTGACTGCTATAGAAAGTGACATCATCATCATCATCATCATATCAGCCGACTGACGTCCACTGTTGGACATAGTCCTCTCTCAAGGATTTCCATGATGACCGGTTCTGCGCTGCCTGCATCCAGAGGCTGCTATGTCGGTTACTTTGGTTCTCCTACGGATCTACTCGCTTCTGATTCGATCACGCAAAGAAAATTCGAGCATAGCATACTCCATTGCCCTTTCGGTAACTTTGAGCCTTTTTGTGAGGCTCATAGTAAGCGACCATGTCTCAGTTCCGTATGTCATCACTGGCAACACACACTGGTCGAAGACCTTGGTCTTAAGACACTGTGGTATCTGGGACGTATAGATATTGCGAAGCTTCCCGAACGCTGGGCAGCCGAGTTGGATTCGACGATTAATCTCTTTCCCGAAGTTAGACTTACCTAACTGGACTGTTCGTCCCAGGTACACATATTCGGTAACAAATTCGAGTGTAGAGCCTCCAACCTTCAGAGGAGTAGGTACGACACGGACGTTTGACATATTTTCGTCTTGGAAAGTGACATTTTAAAAAGTTGAATATCTTGAGAGTTCCGCAATATCGGATTATACAAAAAATAGAGCGTGTAGGTAATAACGTCTTCATTTTAACGTACGTAAATAATCCGTCAATTGCACAGATCCAGAGAAAAAAAATATGCAAAAAACACTAAATATGGAATTAATATCTAAATACTTATTGTAGGACTGCCAATTGACGCTTGGAAAATGTGTTCTTATTAGGCCTACAATACTATGCTATTAAATTTAAAACTGCTGGTATTGTTTAGAAGTATTAAAGGTTTTCCTATTTTTCAACTCAATTTTCCTGCCTTTTGAAAAAAGGCTGTAAAATAACCACCAATATTTGTCACACGAGATTTCTTCTCTGGATAATAAATGAAAAGGTCTATCAGATATTGGCAATAAAACGATAGTGTCCATTTTTCGGCGTTCAAAATCTACTGTGCATCCTGAGTGAAGTCGACCAACACAACCAGGCCCAATCGCCCTAATTCCGGGTAGGCTCGAGCTCCTTGGTGGGGACCACTATATAAGCTGATATGATGAAGCAATAAGGTCATAAGCACAAAAATCGGAATAATATTGGTGCTTAAAGCTTCGCAATGTGTTCACGTCCCAAATACCGCAGTGTCTCGAGACTACCCAAGGTCTTTGGATTGTTGCAAAGAGAATATAATAAACTACGTTTTTTTTGTTGGTTAGAATATATTAACGTCTCTGGGTTCAAGCCCTTTTGAGACAGTCTTAATTTTTTATCATTTATTTTTTGATTTGAAATGACAGTGCCAGTGCATTACAAATATTCTCTGGAGTTCTTGACAGTATTTATTGCAGCAGCCTCATTTTGAGGTGGAACACCCGGTCACAGTAGGGCGTCTATAAAACTGCACCTAGTGTAAGTCGGGTTCTCACGTCCTTCTTCGTTTTATTTTCTTGTTTTCTCCACATTTCTCACATGCACCAGACGAACTTCTTCAAAACGCACCACTTAAAAAAAAACTCTAGCAGAAAACAATGTAAAAAGTCAATTTTCTGGGAATTCAACATTTTGGGAATTCAACATTATAAGAATTTAACATTTTGCGAAACTAAAAATAGTCAACTTTCTGGGAATTCAACATTTTGGGAGTTCAACATTTTAGGAATTCAACTTTCTGTTCCTAAAGGGTCTGTATTACAGTGGATACTTAAAGTATTTTAAATAAAGTCGATTTACGGACGATAATTTTACGTGATAAAGTCATAAGAAAACATTGATCACAAGCCGAACGTCTAGGCCGATCGTGCCTCTCTAATGCTTGTTTAGCGCTCTCGCTTGCACGCGGAACGTGACACTTTTTCGTGCATACAGCCGGCGTTCATCGATTTATAAGACGTTATCTTGTCAAAATAAAATGAAACTACGAATGAGTTTAAAACTAATCCCGCCAAAAAACTCCCCTTTGATCTCTAAAGATCTCAAAGATCTCAAACTGATCAAGGTCTTTGATCAGTGTCTTTGATCAGGTGTTTGACGGGGCACATAGCTCGTAGAACAAATGGACATTGGGATAGTAAAGTTCTTGATCAGAAGACGTAGAGTAGGCTAGGCCTCCTTATCGGTGGACCAAATACTTGATGACGGTCGCGGGAAGCTACTGGATGCAGAGAGCGCAGAACCAGTCGCTGTTGAAATCCTTGGAGGAGGCGTTTATCCAGCAGTGGACGTTTTTCGCCTGATGTATAGGGTAAATGTTTAATTGTTAAAGGGACCCGGTGCAACTAAATCTGCTGTACGTGCAAACCCGAGACGCCATCTTGGAGGGCCGACATCCGGTTACAGAGGACCAGGGTAAGTCATTATTTTATAGGTTTATAGTTAATTTTACATACGAAGATCGGATTTCAATTCAGAAAACAATCATGGCTGGGGCTGTTGGTATCAACCAGTTATCCGTGAAATTACGTTTTTTTATATATAATTGTACGTGCTTTGTTATCATTCTCGTGACTTTAAAAAGATAGTTTGAAAAATAAAATTTTGGGCGTGATAACAGCTAATAGGGGAAGCTGACTTAATCTTTTTCTGTGGAGTAATTTTGTGTTTTAAAATAATTTTCGAAAACCCTAAAAACTTTTAGGTACAATCTTTTAATATTGCATTGTCATGTGATATCCATATGCATGCAAAATTTCAGCTCAATCGGACACCGGGAAGTGGGTAAAATTTAACATGCAAGATTCCACCCGAACAAATATACTCATACATACATTGCAAGTTAAATAACATTATCTATTCTTTGATATTGGCATGAACGCACGTTATGCCATAAAAGGGTCTCTTTAGACATCTAATTGTTATTTGTATGTATATCTTTTTAACCCCCGAAGCAAAAAGAGGGCAGTTATATTTATAACTTACTAGCTGTTTCTCGCGGTTTCACCCGCGTGGACAACGTTTCTATGACTTTTCGAGGGTGCGCAGTGCGCGAGCCGCAAGCGGCTCGCGAGCGTGGTAAAAAGTAGCCTATGTCTGAATCCAGGTCCTAATCTGTCTACCTACCAAATTTCAGCCAAATCCGTTCAGTAGTTTTTGCGGGAAAGCGTAACAGACAGACAGAGTTACTTTCACATTTATAATATTATATATAGTAGGGATAAGTTTAACGTGTGTATCTGTGTGTCTGTCTGTGGCATCGCAGTTCTTTAACGAATTGGCCAATTTTGATGCGGTTTTTTGTTTGACAGCTGACTTGATCTAGGTGGTTTTTTGCTATAATTTTTGGAAACCTGTTGAGCCGTTTGAAAATCATCACTTTTTATCTAGGTAATGAAGGGATGTGGGCAACTTATAACGGTCTGATCGATTCGAAAATTGGTGCCCTGTTACTGTAATAATATTGCAAAACCATAACCTTGACCCGATGCTGTAGCGTTTCGTGGTATCTGCAGGATACCCAACTCATCACCAACTTATAATAGAGGCGTCGTATTGGGCTCATTGGAATAGTCACAATCAATATGTGTTAGATAGAATATGGTAACCTTGACCAAACCAAACTTTTTTTTTTTTCAAATAGGTGTTTACACACACTTTTAAATAGTCAAAAAAAAAATACTGTATATTACAAATAATGTCATGATTCAGATTACAGTCTCAGGTAATGGTATTTGATATAGAATCAACATATATATCTTTGTCATTTATAGATTATTATTTTATAATATCCTCTAGAGCACAAAACTTTTTTGACGTGAGTCTTGAATATATTCTCTGACAAACTAGTTACATTTTCTGGAATTTTATTGTAGAATCTTATAAACTGCCCCACAAATGACTTTTTAACCTTACTCAGTCTCGAAAAGGCTATATCTATTTTATTTACATTTCTTAAATTCAAATTATGCCTGTCACTTTTTTTAGGAAATAAATGCAAATTCTTACGAACGTACATGATGTTTTCATATATAAATTGACTAGCAACAGTTAAAATATTGATTTCTTTAAACTTATTCTGTAACGAATCACGTGATCGCATCTGATAGATTGCGCGGATACCTCAAATGAAATACGGTCGTGGTGTTTGAAATTCTTATCCTTACTAATATTGATAATTGTGAAAATGTGTTTCTAGCTCTTCACGCTTCAACGCCTCAACTAATCTTAACGAAATTTAGTACTTATGCACGTAGCCTGTGGCATAGAACGTAAGCTATCTTAAGCTTATTTCTATTTCTTAAGGTGTTCCTTTAAAATGGGCAATTTTCCACCACTTTTACAAAAATCAACTAGATGGCGCTGATCAACATTGGGAATTAGAAAATTGGCAACATTGATATTGAGAACACAATCATGTCATCAGTATGACCAATTTCAGCACATTTCTACCTTTGTAGTAAATTTCGGGCAATAGAATTATATATGAATTTTCAAGCTAACCTGTAGGTGTAGATGTTCTGCTTGCTAGTAAGTCAATAAAAACTATTATGTTTTAAATTAAAAAAAACATCAAAAGATAGTATTTAAATACGGCTTAGGTTTCGGTAGATTTTAGCAGTATTTTTGATAAAAAGAATCCTCGGTAAAAAGAGTGGTCACTCTGTGGTCACTGCTGTTATCGACGAGTGTCGTTGACCGTGGTGTTTATTGCAGTTCATGACTGCAAATTACTTGTTGGTTTTATTTTCCACTTGTTTCTTCCTAATTTTGTGTAATTTTCAAACTCCTGGTGCGTCGAGTCGAGCTTCGGTTCCTCTGTATTTCAGTTGAGGTCTTGTGCACATCAATAGGTACTTTGCTGTTTCAGAGATAGGACTCATAGCTGTGTGTTCAGAGTTTGTGTGCCTAATAGTGAGACATAGATTTCTTGTTTGGAAGTCATGGCGAAGGACTATGGATCGTGGACACTCAAGCAACTTAAAGAGGAGTTGCGGAAACGTAATGCCAAAACTACTGGGAAAAAAGCTGCTCTTGTCCAAAGGTTAGTGTATTTTGCTAAACTTCGGTTAGTTTTAGTATATTTTAGGAGCCTTTTAGCCATTTTAATATTGGAAAACAAGGGCGTTTTTAATTGTTATAAAAATGGCATTTATATCTGTGAGCTAACATGTATGGCCCGCTTAAAAATACAGTTTGATTCAGCATAATTGATTGAGAAGCATTCGTAGCTCAGTACAACTTGGTTTGTACAGCTTGGTTGGGTCAATCACGTAGGTTAACTGACCTGAAGCACGGTCACTATCTGGAGGGGTTGACTGTTCATAGCATTTTTCTCAACAGTTTACGTGCTGCGCAAGGCATGTTAAGCTGTTGGTTCCAGTTGATTTCAATACATGGCAGTCGTTAAGACTAGTTGAATATCTTACAGGTGGCTTAAAAAACTTTTGAAAATGGTGTTTGCACCAACCTGTTGGTCCCTGTTTGTAGAGTATGGCCTGACTTTCCAGAGTTTTGAAAGAAAGTGATCTATAGTGGGGACGTTTATGGGTTGTTAACAACAGTCTGATTCACCACAACAGCTATGCCACATCTTGGAAGTGTGAGGTCATCATCTGCTAGGTGTAATAGAAAATAAAGATAGTATTCAAGAATCATACATTTATTCCTAATTATTTTTTACTTTCGAGTGAGAAAGGAGTGATGAAGGTTATTGTGAAGGCAAACAAAATCAAAGTTGAGATTTTCATGCAGAAAAACAAAAAATGTGTGTGTGTGTGTGTCTACATCCGTCCATTGCTCTAGTTCCCAAACTACTGAATGGATTTGGGTGAAATTTGGGTTAGGACAATGTTATTTTTATATCTCAGTGTTTTTTTTAATGTCAAAAATGGCTCTATAGATTTTAATGAAACTTGGTAGTATAACTGTATATAGCCTAGAGTATTTATTGTTAATTTGTGTCTGACTTCACAAGAAAGTATGCTCAGTGTGGCTGTACAATTTATTTTTCCTTTATTTGATATGAGTGAAATTTTATTTTTAACCTGTTTATATTTTTTGGTTGCAGATTAATGGATTATGACACCATCTTTGGTGGGTTAGTTAACGATCCAGAGGAATCGTACCATATTAAAACACCCAATGCTGATCTGTTTCGTGATGTCACCTCAGATAGTGTTCTGCCACTTATATGTGAGCAAGATCTACAGCATTATAGTCAGCTAGCCGACCGTGAAAATTTAAAAAGCTCAAAAAACATGTATGAAGAGCAGTACTTGCAAACGAGTCGTGTAGCTTACTTTGGCAGCGAGTATTTTATAACTGCTTTGTGCTCTTCAGAAATGAGAAAGTCTGTCACATATAATGTGACCATAAAGGCAAAAGACAATGTGATAATGGAAGGCCAATGTGAGTGTGCAGCTGGAATGGGCCCATATGCTCAATGTAAGCATGTACTAGTGTTAGTATATGGTCTGATTGATTTTACTGATAACAAAAACATTAAAAGAAGTAAAAGCTCGACATCAACCCTTCAGACATTCCATCACCCAACAGCAATCTACTCAGGTAATCCTGTCAAAGCTGAAGATTTGAATTTAAAAATCAAGAATGCAAAGAAGATTGCTGAATTTGACCCACGACCCGGGAGCTCTCAAGAATCAAGCTCAAGCTCTCATAAATATGCTGAACATTTTATAAATCAGACAATAAATTTTTGCGCTCAAGAAAATGTTACAATGCCCATGGCTCAGCTGAGAAAACCAGCAAATAAAAAAGCTCTTTACAAAGACCATGATTACTTCAATAAGACAGAGGAAAAAAGATACCTGGAGTCATATGAAATTGAATTAGAGGAATTACAGCAAAATACAAAAAATGACTGAAAACTCTGGAAGCTGAAAAGAAAATTAAGACTCCAGAGTTCTGATTTTGGGAAAATTTTTAAATGCCCAAACAACAACAAAGAAAAGCTGGCCAAGGCATTGCTAAAAGATGAAGAATTCACATCACTAGCAATTCAACATGGATTAAAAAACGAAAAATTTGCCATCCAAAAATTTTGTTTGGAAACAGGATTCACTGTAACGAAATGTGGAATCATAGTGCACCCAGATTTGCAATATATTGGGTGCACACCTGATGGCCTTGTAGGAGACAATGCAGTCATTGAAGTAAAGTGCCCATATACAGCAAGAAACAAAGCTGCTACTGGAGAAAATATACCCTACTTACATCTATGTGAAGAAAGTGGACTTTTTAAATTGGACAAAAACAGTGATTATTATTACCAAGTACAAGGACAACTGATGTGTACAAACAGAAATACAGCTTATTTTTTGTCTACACTGTAAAAGATTTCTATATATCTATAATTAATAAAGATAATGAGTTTATACAAGATATGACTGATAAATTAAACCACTTTTATGAAAATTTTTATAAACAGGTTTTATTAGACAAGTATTTGTACAATATGAAATAAAATGTTAACTTTAGTATCTTAAGTCAATTCGCTCAGATAGTGTCATTAGTTTAGACAAAATGCAAGAATTAAATCTACTATATTAGACAATTTACAGATACAAATCAAGTTATACACATGTGTCAGCATTTTTTGAGGTCAAGGCGGCGTTCTTTGACACGCGGCGGCACGCGCTGTGTCGGTATTTACAAAGGGCGAATGGCACTATCTAAGCGAATGGGCTTTACCTATAAATTTTTACCTATTACTTACATTAGTCCTAAAATTTAGTAACTAACACATTTATGTTAAGAAAGATGAATGATGTATCCAAGACTAGCTTTGAGCATGGTAAAAAAGTAGCCTATAGATATGTTAATCCAGTTCCTAATTTCTCTACCTTCTTATCAAATTTCAACTGTTGTAGCGTGATATAATAACAAACATATATCCATCCAAACTTTTACATTTATAATATTAGTAGGATTACTGAAAAACCAGCCAAGTGCGAGTTGGACTCGCGCACTCCTTAGCGCGCTCTGTCCTTAGCAACACACTTCTCGGCGTGAGTTCAACAATGATTTCTCTAAACAAGACATCAATGAGAGCAGTATACTTTTTATTAAGTTTGGAATCGTTAGCGCGAGAACGATTCAGACTTGGCCAGTATTTAATATTTGTTTTACCTAAGGATTAGTATTAGAATCAATATTTACCGTTTTTACGATAAAGCAAGAACAAAAAACTAAAAATATTTTTTCTTGTATTCTAATTTTTACTTTTTCTCTTTTATTTAATATTTGATTTACTTAAGAATTAGTATTAGAATCGACAATTTTAACGCGTGTATATTTACTGTTTTCACGATAGAGCAAAAACAAAAAACTGTAAAAATATTTTTTCTTATATTATAATTTTTACTTTTTCTAATATTTATTATTTGTTAGTTTACCCTATATAAAAAACACTGAAAATTTCAGCCTGCTACCTGTTACGGTTCAAAAGGTACAGCCTTTTAAGTTGAACAGGTGGACAGCGTAAGCTTAGTAATAAGGTTCAATTGGAACACTTTGAGTCATCATCATATCAGCGGAAGAAAGTCTACTGCTGGATATAGGACTCCCCCAAGGATTTCCACGATGACCGGTTCTGAGCTAACCAATTCCAGTGGCTTCCCACGACCTTCACCAGGCCTACCTGCGCTACGTTTTCCGGTGCGCGATCGCCTTTGAGAAATTTACTACCCCAGGGGCCATCTGTTCTCTGTGCCCCGCCCACTGCCACTTAAGTTTAGCAATTTTGAGAGCTATGTTGGTGACTTTGCTTTTCCTCTTTGATCTCCTCGTTTCTGATTCGATCACGCAGAGAAACTCCGAGCATAGCACGCTCCATTGCCCTTTGGGTGACCTTTGAGTAAGGTACCCTAAAATATAAATCACTTCTATAAATAGGTTATATTATAAAAGCATTTGTACAATATAAAAATATTAAAGAGTTTTTAATGAAAACCTATGCATTTTTACTTATTATATTAGTTCTAAAATTTGTTAACATGGCACATATAAAAACAATGTCGCTTGACAATATTATTTCTGTATTATTCATAGGCTCAATCAATATTCTATATGTTTTTAATAACCCAATAGCTCTTTCTACATGAATTCTCTTACTTGCAACTTTCCGGTTCTTCTTTAGCATCTCAGGGCCAATTTGGTTCCCTTTTTTGAAAAATGCTGGCATATTAACTTTTACCCCATATGATATAAAAATGTCTTGTACGTTAAATCCTTTATCAACCATTATTTCATCGTTAGCATCAAACCTGTTTAAAATTTCACTTCTCTCAATGATTTGTCGGTCACTTGCAGAGCCACCATAACATGGAGATACATAGGTTATCAAACCACTCGGTGTTATACCTAATAGAAACTTCACTGTGTTTTTATTTTTATAAGATGAGAAAGTTATCTGTTGGGCCCTTGGCAAACCAGGTTTCTTTATAGGACATTCTGTAGCATCTATGATGACTCTGGTCATGGGAAACTTGTCATTAAAATCAAACGGTATATATGATTTTACGGTTTCCTTTCCAACCCACAAATCTATTTTTCTCCACACTAATGACATGAATCGAATCCAAGTTATGACTAAATTTGATACATCTTTTATTGATATTAAATACATCATTGACAATTCTTCAAACGTTTTATGTCTCCGTAATACTATTAATGTTAAAAAGAACTGTTCTAACGGGTCTAATGAAGAAGGTGGAGAGCCATAAAAATATTTCAAATGGTGAACATCGTTGCCCAGGCTTGTGAAAACAAAAAGCATTTTTTTGTATGATTGTAAGCCAGTATAGAAATGTATCGCCTTGTTGTTATTTTTATATGTATGTACACTAAAAGCCGGTGAGTCGTTGATAGTTTGTACAGATATATCATTATAACTTTTAATTTCACGAACAGGGGATGCGCAAGATCCAATAATGGGTTCCAAACCACTTACTTCAATATCCATAGCTACAGAATCAGAATCTATATGATCTAGTTGTAGACAAAAGGAGTCACTAGTTGATGTATCAGATTGTTTCTCAGCATCGCTTAACTCCAAAGGATCTTCAGTTATGTCATTTGGTTGTACTTCAATAAATGGTATTTCTTCAACAAATCTTATTGGATTATTGTTTTTAGAATAGTCATTTACTACAAGACTAGGATCAAACCTAACATCATGATCTTCAGAATCATCAATACTAAAACTTGTTGTTGCTTCTACTTCAGCGACATCAGCTTCCCTTGTTTGAGAAAGTGTCCAAGGAAAGATTGATGGAACAGATCCTTTATTTAATATCTTGTTTCCTTTATCACCAGCTAAAAAATACAAGTGCTTAAATAAGAATTTTTACATAAAAAAGGAACTAAAAAATGACTTACGATTAGTAAAAACCAAAAGGTATATGTTGCAATACAAAACCAACTTAACAAGCAGCATGCAGAACGGATTAGAAAACAGACTAGAGGCTCTTTTTTTCTATGCTATGGGTAAAGGGGTAAGTACTTACCAAACAGTGGCCGTGTGTAATAGAAATCATTGTCTTGAAAATGTTCAGAGCAAAGGTAAGTATATGTTTTTATGCTCCGTCCAGTCTTTAGTTTGGTGTCTAGTTTAGCAGCTGTAATCCACTGGGCCTTTATTGTTTCATCTTTTGGTAACTGGTGAACTCCATCTTTGTTACACCCATACACAATACATGGTCCACGCATTTTCCTAAAACAATATGATTTAAATACAAAAACAGTTATTGTTTCTTGTCATTTTAAACTAAAAAAAAGGTAAACATACTTATCATTTGTTCTTCAAGGCACGTATTTACAGAACACTATTATTTACTCCACAAGGGAACACGTACCTAAATACACCAGCTTGCTACTTTCATGTAAGTGCAGTGATCTGTGATACACTCATTTGCTTTAAATCAATACAAATAAACAAAAGTAGAAACGTCAAACAAAGTGATTGCTGCTGTTCAGTTTTTTGTTTATTATAAGTACCTACGAAAAAAGATTTTACTTAAAAGTCTCTTGGAAAAATTACCAAGGCAAATCAGCGCCATCTATTGAAATTTATTTGAACGTTGTGACATATGTCAAAAGAAAATTCCCTATTATGGAATAATAGGGCCCGCATTAAAATGGCTATCTTCATATCTAGAAAATCGAAAACAATGTGTAGAGATTTCAAGACTCAGCAAAGACTTAGATTTAACAGCTCATAGATCTGAATTTAAATTTAACCGTTATGGGGTACCCCAAGGTAGTATTTTAGGACCTCTACTTTTTAATCTCTTATTAATGACCTTCCTAACGTGACTAAATATGATTGAACTATATTTTCCGACGATGTGTCTATTGTTGTAACTTCTAATAAAATTATTGACATGCAAACCTATGAATATGACATCATAAATACTATTAATTCAATCGCTACTAGCTGCATAGTAACAATTTAGAACTGAATTTAAGTAAGAAAAACTACATGCAATTCGTTAAACACCGTGAAAATGTTGACAAGATTGGTTTGACAATGGACACTATTTTCAACAAACACATGAAAGTAAATTCTTGGGACTAATTTTGGATGATTTTTAAGTAATTGGATGTCACATACAGATAGCGTTTGTAACAAGATAAATAGCTATATTTATGTTTTAAGTTAAGTTTACGGTGAAGGAAAACATCGTGAGGAAACCTGCATACGCCTGCGGAGAAACTCGCAGGTTGTGTGTGAAGTCGATCAACCCGCACTAGGCCCGCGTGGTCGACTAAGGCCCGATCGCCTTAATTCAGGGTAGGCTCGAGCCCCTCGGTGGGGACGTATATGAGCTGATATGATGATGTTTTAGGTAGACTTCGTAGCGTAACTTCTCAAAATGTCATTCTGTCTGCATATTATGGCTTTGTTCATTCTGTACTCGCATATGGCCTTTTGTTGTGGGGCAACAGTACTGATTCTCCTAGGGTTTTCATAGCGCAGAAGTGCGTTAGGGCTATGTGCGGAGTAGAACCAGATGAGCCATGCAGACCTCTTTTTAAAGAGTTGGGCATATTATCACTTCCATCTATGTACATATATAAGGTCTAACAAAATTAGCTGAAACTATTTTAACTGGTGCTTCTACCCATGAAACTGAACAACTTTCTTCATGAAACCCATATCAAATCTCAAAAAAAATACTCATTTAATTCAATAAAATTCCCATACCAAGTTGGCTGATCAGCTGATCGAGTTAGTATGGGAGAGCCAATTTTTTTTGCGATTTGACTATGGACCCCATGGGGAAAGTTGTTCAGTTTCATGGGTAGAAGCTCCAATTAAAATAGTTCCAGATAATGTTGTTAGACCTTATATACCGTAATTTTGTTAAATCAAACAATCATTTATTTCTTAAAGCAGGAGACATTCATTCCCGTAATATTAGAAATCCAGATCGATTGGTTTATGAAGTGAGACCTTTGACCACAATGTATCAAAAAAATTATCATGCAATGTGTGTTAAAGTATATAATGCACTTCCAAGTGAAATAAAATTCTTACCACAACCACGCTTTCGTAAAAACCTCAAAAAATGGCTAAAGGAAAAAAATATTTTATTCAATCAAAGAATTACTTGAACCAAACACTTGATTATTCTGTTGATGTCAAATCATTATAAGAATATGATTTTAATTTTCATTTTGTTTTTTACATGAATGCCATAATTTATATTTACTTTTTTTCCTTAAATTTTTGTATGTCGTACTAATGACTAAAGGTGCTGAACCTCGCTATGTTTTGTAAGATCTATTCTATGTACCACATTTACTGCAATAAAATATCTTTATCTTCCCATAGCTGTTTTCCATAACCAGCTTAATATCTTTATTTTTATTCACAATTGGTAAGCCCTTGGCATCATCTCACCTGATGGTAAGTGACGATCATGCCGAAGATGGAAGCGGGCTTACCAAGATTCCCCAATGCAATGGAGAACAGGTTATCTTATCTTCAAGCCGGAACACATCAATGTTGTTAACACTGATGTTTGGCGGCAAGACTTAGATAAGATGGTGGTAGCTAGCCAGGCGGGCTTAGAAAATGCCCTACCACCAACCAAACCGAGTCTTACACAATTGACCCCGCCGGGAATCGAACCCGCGACCTCCTGTGTAAAGCCAGTGAACTTTGCCTCTGAGCTACGGAGGCGGTTAAAAATCTTACAGAACATACGGGAATTTACTAATAATTAAAGAAATCACACAAAGTAAAAAAATATCCCCATACAAGTAACGTGTTTTTTTTTGCTTTATCGTAATAACGGTAATGCATACATGCGTAAAACTAGTAGGTAAAAATACATAAAGCGGCTAAGTGTGAGTGGTACTCGCGCTGATGAGTCCGAAGTGTATAAAAAAACCAAACCTAACCAATTTGGGAGTGCCGGCCGACAGAAGTGAAAACTTTATACAGTTTTATCCCTTGTAAGTTTGTTAGTTTTGCCCCTCCGAGTGTTCCGCTTACGTTAACAGTAACAGGTAACGGTAACAGTGTCGCGAGTTCAGTGGTTTTTTCCCATCTCAAATACAGTCTTATAAGTTTTGACCCTCCGAGTGTTTCTTATGCCCAACGCGCCTAAAGAAGTTTTCACTTCGAAAAAAGCATTTTTTTGTTTTTTTGCATGGGGTTTTTTTTTTGTTTGAAATTAATAGCGCAGTGTACATCAAATTCTAAACAATTTATTTACGATTCTGTGCACAAGTATCATTGTTGTAGGTACTTAGATGGAGAGGTGTTGCGATACGGAGGCCTCGAAGTGCGTGTCGACTCGCATTTCGCCGTTTTTGTGTTAAAAAAATATTTACTTATTTACTAGCTTTTGCCCGCGGTTTCGCCTGGGTGGACATTGTTTTTATGACTGTCGACTGTCTTTGAGGGTGAGCGGATCGCGAGCGTAGACATAAGTTTTCTTCAGATCCCTCGGGAACTACCTACGTATAATCCTCAATCCTACTAATATTGTAAACTCGAAAGTTTGTAAGAATGTATGGTTATATGTTTTTTAATCTTTCACGCAAAAACTACTGAAAGTAGACAGAATAAGACCTGCATTAACACATAGGCTTTTTCCACGCTCTGCACTGCGCACCTTTGAAATGTCATAGAAACGTTGTCCAAGCGGGTGAAGCCGCAGGAAAAAACTAGTTATTATTAATGTAAAACAATACGTCAATCCATTGCTCCGTTGCAACTCCGACGTGCGCGAGCGTGGAAATGAGTTTTCACCAGATCCCTCGGGAACTAATCGTATCTCGGGCTATGCTAATTACTGGTCTATATCATTTCCCACCCACTCAACCACCCCTGTGCAAAAAATCACAGCTGCGCTGTTAAAGAAATCGACCAAAAAATAGTATTTGTTCCCCTCTGGAATTGTATCGGAATATGCTATTTTTACGAGAAAAAAAGTATCATATGTCCTTCTCCATGACACAGGCTATATACGTGCATGCTAAATTTCGCTAAGATTGGTTAAGAAGTTGAAGCGTTAATAGGCAACAAACACACAAACACAATTTCACATTAGTTATAATAATAGTAAGCATGTTAAAACAGTACAATTACATAGTTAATTAAATTTTTCGGGTTACAATTTATAATAATGATTCACCCACGGAACACCCGTATTTTTTCTTATCAACAATAAATTGGTAAGCTCTTGACGTCATCTCACCTGATGGTAAGTAATGATGATGCCGAAGGTGGAAACGGGCTTACATATCTTCAAGCCGAACACACCAATGCTGTTAATATTGATGTATGGCGGCAAGACTTAGATAAGATGGTGGTAGCTAGCCAGGCGGGCTTAAAAAATGCCCTTCCACCAACCAAACGAAGTCATACAAAGTTAGACTTCGCCGGGAATCGAACCCGCGACTTCCTGATGTGAAGCTAATGGATGAAGTAACTAGTATGTCATCTTGCTAATGGTCGTTACCATTACGCCACGGAGGTGGCAAAGTATATAATATATTAGTACTAACATACAATATGGACACTACCTGCCACTCTCTAGATTGCGACCTCACCCCCTCGTCACCCAGATTGACACAGATTGGTTACAGTTTGGTTGTCGAACGTATAGGATTTCGTCGCCATCTTGTTTGTTTCGTCATTCCTTTTCTGAAATGTCATTTCTGGCCCGTTGTATGAAGTGTCCACGGTGTGGTGGTGGTAAGAAATGCAAACTGGAATCAACTGTGCGACACGATGGGCCCGGCCCGGCCCACGGAACGAGGAAATATGGCGGGTTCGACGACAACGGACGGAACTGTAAGGAACGAGCACGGAGCGGCAACGTCGCCGCGTCTCGTAAGCTCGGATATGACTGTATAGTCGGCCGCACGTCTTTGACCGTTTTGTATTGGTAGAAGTTTATTGAAGTAAAAACTTCTTTAGGCGCGTTGGGCATTTTTTTGAAATGGGAAAAAAACATTGAACTCGCGACACTGTGCCAGCACCACTCGCAGGGTCAAAACTTTGTCAACCTAGTCGTTCGCCAGGAACACTCGCAGGGTCAAAACTTATAAATGTGTAAAAAGTTTTCACTTTTGCCGGCACTCCCGGAGTAGTTAGGTTTTTTTATTGTTAGGTACCTGTAGCGATCACAGATTGGGGTATAAGTGAACTGTGGGGCGAACGTAGTTCCTGCTTAGGGCGGTAATATTGCAGATTTTCGTTATTTTTGACGTCAATTACTCCAAATTTTTTTTTTAGTAAACCTAAGGTTGAAAAAAAAAATACCCTTATTGTTGATGATGTTCCTGAAAGTCAAAAGCTATTAGAAACACAATTCAGCAGTTTTTGCTCGATAGAAAAAAATCCAAAGATAGGTCTACACCGTTACTTTCAACTCTAGTTATGACTAATATTTTGAAAAATAAATTAAAAAAAATATAAAACAATATTTGTTATGATAATACAAAGTGAGTAATGTTATTATTTTTCTATACTTTTATTGTAGTTTTTCATTGAAACGAAAAACCATTGAAAAAGTGTGGTTATTTTCTTTACTCTTTACACGTAAATAAAAAGACAGAGACAACTGTTCCAATCAATACCTCGCATCAAGCTTCCATACCTTGACCCTCGGAAGAACCCTGGTGAGACCCTTCACCATCGGCAAACCGTAATGTCATCGGTTTCCAGGTGGCGTCGGTATGTCTGCGGCAAATTATGAACTCGCCGTATATAAATAGCATATTACAATCAGCTTAAACTTTTCGTTAAATTGTCTCTGATTTTAAAAAGCAAAATTTCAAAAAGCGTCGATAGTTCAACGGTAACGACTCGCTCCTCCTAAACCAGAGGTCCCGGGTTCTAGCCCGGACGGTTAATACCAATGAGTTTTTCGAAACTTACGTACATATAATTACCGATTACTTTAACGGTGAAGGAAAAACATTGTGAGGAAACCTGCACATCTGATGAGTATGAAGGTTCGCGTTGCACACGTCCGTAGGTGTAAATCTAAATGCCCTACACGTGACCGCGGGTGATGCTAATTAAGTTCCACATCAGGCAACCGCCGTATATCCCATGGATAGCACGGTTAACTGTGCCACAGGATAAGAGAGAGATGGGTGGTAGGTATTTACATAAGTATTTATTTGATTTTTTTAGAAAAAAATAAGAATTGTTGGCTATTTAAAAAAAAAATATTTATGCACAATTGGTAAGCCCTTGGCATCATCTTACCTGATGGTAAGTGACGATGATACCGAAGGAGGAAGCGGGCTTACCTATATTCCCCAACCCAAAGGGGAACCTGGCTATCTTATCTTCAGCCGCAACACATCATTGTTGTTAGAATTGATGTATGGCGGCAAGACTTAGATAAGATGGTGGTAGCTAGCTAGGCGGGCTTAAAAAATGCCCTTCCACCAAACAAACCGAGTCATACAAAGTTAGACTCCGGCGGGAATCGAACTCGCAACCTCCTGATTTGAAGCCAATGGACTTCACCATAACACCACGGAGTTACAGTATCCTCGCTAAGCGTATGAGATGAGATAGTTTTAGTTCCTGTTTTACCCAACAGATAGCACTAAAATGAAAGGTAATCATCAAAAACAAAAATAAAATAAAAATAAAATCATCAATATTAAATACATCTGTGACGAAATCAAACGACGTATAATTTAAAAAAAATGTATTTCCGTTTAGTGGTTAGAACATAGGAACTCAATCAGGAACGGACAACAAACATGCACATACAGGCAAAATCGAAGTCGGTTATAGATACAGAATATTTTGTTTGCATCACAGAAGTCACGTGAATTGAATGCAAGACTCGTCCTTTGTCGTCGCTACGGAGTGAGATAACGTGTTGTGTTATCGATCCCACCGCCCAGCACAACTACGAGTTCTCACTCGAATGTCGGGTTCCATTTGTTTTATGCACGTTTTATGAGTAACAAAAACTTTTGAAATACTTTTAAAAAATCAAATACATTTTAGTGTTCAAATGTTCATTATAAAACACTTATTAATGAAATTGTTTAAATATTTTCAGTTTATTTATAATTATGGACTTTTTTATGTAGGTAATGTACCTAATGATATTAAAAATATAAAATTATGATGCATATCTTTTTCAAAACTTACTGAAACAATGTTTGAAACATGAAATATTTATAATAATAATACCTACTTATTTAAGGTTTTTTTTATGCTACACATAATCAACCAATTCTCATAAATTATAACACAAAACAACTATCAACATTTACTCTTTTGATTTTAAACATTACCTAACATTCTAATTATATTTGTTTTGATTTTCTAAACTTAAAGTGTTTATATTTAGCTTTTACAAATTTCTTAGTTAGAACGTAATTTTTTTTGTGAAATACGAACTACATAAAAAAAACTAACTAATGCTTTTTAAGGTTCTGTACCAGGTAACGGAAACTCGTTACCAAGCCTATGCTGTCTGTCGATCCATCCATCTATCCGACTTTTGAAAGGCTGTATTTTTTGAACCGTGATAGGTAGACGTCTGAAATTGTCACAGAAAATGTATTTATAAGGGAGTAACTAACAAATTGTAAAATTTAAAAATCAAGCATGCCTTATACAAGAAACGTGTTTTTTAAAGTTTTTTTGTTAAATTTTACACTATCGTTAAAACGGAACCACAACAAACGTAAACTTGGTGTGATTATAGTACTTATCCTGAAGTAAAACAATAAATAATAAGCCGAGTGTAAGTCGTACTCAAGCTAAGGAAGCCAAACCAAAAAAATAAATAAAGCTTGTTTATGTCGCTTGCGTTGATGTCTTTTGTTTGAAACGCATAGGTATCATTGTTATTCTTGTGTGTGGCACGGAACCCTCGGCGCACTTGAGTGGATTTTTCTGCTACTTGAAAACACACAATCGCTTTTTAGTATTGGTTTTTTCAAATTAGTTAAGAAAAGCCTTGATAACGCATAATCTGTAAAAATGTCAACTTGCTATCTATTAATAAATGGTTTAAAAGTACAGCTCTTTAAAGGTCGGAGTTGTTACCCTTTGGTTACGGCAACCTAAGAACAAATTTGTTTAGATTATACCTATTTATTTATTTACTGTCAGGTCAAAAACCTACAGCATTATCATATTTTTTTGAAATTATATTAATTGAATAAATACTTTGTATTTGCAATGATTTGGAGAACTTATTATTGCAAATACAACGTATCAGATTATATATAATACACATATTTATTTATTTACTGTCCGGCCAAAAACCTACAGTATTATCTTATTTTTTTGAAATATTATTAATTGAATAAATACTTTGTATTTGCAATGATTTGAACAACTTATTATTGCAAAAACAAAGTATCAGCATCAGAGGTAGACACTTTGACGTCCGCAGGATGCACTTCTAGTCCGGATCTCTGTCTCTGAACTATTTGTTGCAAATCATGTTCTTGCACCACAGCGAATATCTTACTCTTAGCTAAATTCAAGTGGTACGGTGAAAAAGTTTTCAGAGTCGCTCCTATGCTTAGCAAAAATGCATCGACTGGATCCCCAGAATCTAAATCTGATGGCGTTGTTGCTTCTGCAAAAGTAGTCTCTTCGATTTCCTGTTCATAATTCTTTGCTTTTTTCTTCGAAGCCTTGCGTTTTTTCTTTGGTATTATTATTGGCTTCTCTTCATAATCATTGCATTCATCACTGTTGCTGTCTCTTTCGTCATTGTCCTCAGCGTGATCGTCTTCTTGGTCATCGTTATATTCTTTAAAAGTTTCAAAGTCTTCAGGTATGACGACATCTTTGTAATAAGGACGCATAAAGGTCATTTCACGCTCGTATTTATAGCTTTTCATCTTTGTTCCGGGACTCGAGATGGTTTTACGGAGCAATCGACGGTTCACATCCCTTATGTTGATCCATCGAACTTTACAGTCAGCGGCTGAAATAATAATAAAACTTTAAAAATTGACTGTACCTCACAAGGACCAAATTGAACCTCATTCACGCTGGTCTGTCCGTCCATCTGTCTGTCATGGTCGCTTTTCTCAAAACTTTTGACATACTCGTATGTTTTGTATGTGAAGTTTGTATGTTCAATTTGGCATTTATTTTATACATAAATAAATAACCACAAATATTACGATTTTTTTGTTGTAAATTATGATGGGGACATGAGTTTAGTGAAAAAAACTTCTTTGAATCCATCCATGTCTACGGATGACAGAGAAGTCAAACGAGGAAAAAAAATCTTCATCCGTTACGGATCACACGGATCACGAGACAGTTGAAGGGATATAAGCATAAATTAATTATATATATATATAGGTATATATATTTTTTAAAGTTTTATTTCAATTAATTTTGGCGATATCGCTCAAAAGCCGATCCCTTCCACGCGTTTTCCAAACTGCTAAAGCCAAAATATTTAAATTACCTAAATACAGAGTTTTCTAATATTTATTTATAGATCGAAACCACTGATTTGCAGCCGACTGTACGTTTATTCCAAATTTTATAACACTAGATTATGTTACCTACCTTTCATAAATTACTTACCTATTTGTTAAGGTTAGGCAGATACTTGCTAAGTATTCAATCATTATCATAAAATAAAGAGTAAAATTAAATAAGAGCGTACGATAAAAAATTTAAAACATTTAAAACAACATTTACTCTAAGCGAGTATACTTCGACTTACAATAGTATCTCACCACCCAAACACACACACAACTAACCTATCCAAACGTCGCGAAATGTAAAAGCGACTCACCGGGTTTTTTCAACTCGTCTCCGATCTTCTGCCACGCTACTTCCCTTTCGTTGAAATTCATGTACAGCGAATGATTATAATCGTAGAGTATTGGCATCTCTTTCACTAGCTTTATAAGCTTCAAATCATGCTTCACATCAAACACTTTTGGATACGGCATCTTGTTTATATCGAGATGACGGCATCGACACGACTGGCTGAGTCCGACGCGACTCGCGACTGTTCGATTAATTGCGCCTCGGGTTCGTATCGAGTGCACGGAGCGGCAACGCCATGTGTGTCGTACAAGATCGGGTGTCGTTCGGTCGTGTTCGTATTTTGGTCGTGTCGCACCGCGTTGTCGGAAGGTCGAAAATCGGTCGACAGCTCGTTTACAGATACAGAGAGGGGGAAATCGATTTGTTTATGGTTTGAGAGTAATTTTTCCTTGTATTGAAGTAATTAGCGAGGGCTGTCTAAAACGGCAATAAATGTTTGATGGATGAAATAGAACAACTTTAAGGAACCTTGCAATTGAATTTTTTTCCCGACTGCGCTAGGAGAAGAGTTATGTTTTTCGAGTGTTTGTATGTATGTTTGTTTATTTCTTTGGCACGCCCTGCAGCCTAAACGGCTTAATGAATTTTGGAGTGCGAGGTGTCGTCAGCTTCGTCTTGATCCCGTTATTGACATAGAATACATGGAATGTTAAAAATTGGAATGGCCAAAAAAGAGGTGTTAAGTTTTTATTCAGTCGGGTTTTTATTTTTTAAATAAATCGTTAAGTTATTTCTTAATTATCAATAATATTACCATTTGGGAGGTGAAATGGCCTCTGCGTCTTTTACAGTCGATAAATACTATAAGGTCTAACAAAATTAGCTGAAACTATTTTAACTGATGCTTCTACCTATGAAACTGAACAACTTGCCCCATGAAACCCATAGTCAAATCTCAAAAAAATTTAAACTTTCCATACTAAGTTGGCTGATCAGCTGATCGATTTGACGAGGAGTAACAATTTTTTAACGTTATCAGCAAAGTCGTAGAACAAAAGTTGTTCAGTATGATGAGTAGAAGCTGCAGTTAACGGGACCTCCACCAATTTTGTTACACCTTGTTTACTATAGACAATTCAATAGCTCCAACCATTTGTGAGTAAATCGTAAGTTTCAATATCATTTGTAGGAGAACCATACAATCACGATGTTGTCCAGGTAAGTGCGTATTGTATTACTATGTAATAGACAAACTTGCAACTACAACGTGCAAAATTTCATCAGACTCGTTAGAGCCGTTTTTGAGAAAAAAAAAACTGTTTGTGTTGTATGGCAGCTAAACTTGTCCACTGTGCTACAGCACTAAAACCGGTGATATACATAGTGAAATACATACATAATGTCGTAGGCAATTTGTAGAATTTGTCGTTTTACAAAATAGCTCAGGCAATTTGTATAATATGGAGCAATAAAAGCTCCTTTATGCGGTGACACAAGCAACCTGACCTAACCTAACCTAACGGAGCTCCGTCTAGACTCGGTTTTTTTAGGTTTTTTGCTCGATTCCATACAAAATGCCAAATCATTTTGTAGAATGACGAATATACAAATTGCCTGCGATATATTATAATATAAAGCTGGTGACAGAACGATACGGATACGGTATATTATTCAGCATATTTTTTTCAAGTCTGATTGACAGATACGTAGGCGGGATGATAACAATTAACAGATACGTAGGCGGGATGATAAGTAGCTAGCCTAACCCATATTTTGTATAATGACGATATAAAATCTCCTTAGTGTTTAACTCATTGGTTCATTAGCTGCCAGTGTTCTAAATTTCAAATCGATTGTATAGTTTTTCTTTTAAATATTGACATTTCAAAAAGCATGGTTTTGTTTTTTCTGAAAAATGGATAAAATTGAGCTACTAGCTGTGATAAAGTTTTTGCATTTTAAAGGACTAAAAGGTGGAGAGATTTTTTCGGAGATGAAGGATGTTTTGGGAGAAAATGCTCCTTCATATGCGACAATAAAAAATTGGGTGGCTGAATTTAAACGTGGCCGTACCAGCACCCAAGATGAACATCGTCCAGGACGTCCAAAAAGTGCCACTACTCCAGAAATTGTGACCAAAATTCATGATGCAGTTTTAGCTGACCGAAGATTGAAACTTTCCGAGATAGCTGATACTGTAGGCATCTCTAAAGAACGGGCGCATTACATTTTGACTCAAGAATTATGTATAAAAAAATTATCCGCAAGGTGGGTGCCGCGATTGCTTGCAGTTGACCAAAAACGCGTTCGTATGCAAATTTCACAAGAGTGTTTGGACCGCTTTAAGAGCAATACAAATGATTTTCTGCGACGGTTTGTTACTACTGACAACTATATACCTGAATCAAAAATTCAGTCTAAACAATGGACGGAAAAAGGATCCCCGGCTCCAAAGAAAGCAAAAGCCGTGAAATCTGCGGGGAAAGTCATGGCGTCAGTATTTTGGGATTCGAAGGGTATATTGATGATTGATTACCTTCCAAAAGGACAAAACATAAATGGCGAATATTATGCTGATCTACTGGATAAATTACAAGTGTGTATTCGTGAAAAAAGACACTGCCTGGCAAAAAAAAAATCTTTCATCAGGATAATGCGCGCGTTTATACGTGCATCACTGCGATGGCGAAATTCAAAGAATTAAATTATGATTTGCTACCACACCCAGCTTATTCTCCTGATGTCACCATCCGACTTTAATCTATTCCTTAAGCTCAACAATTTTTAGGTGGACAAAGATTTGAAAATAATAGCGAGGTGATGTCTGCCGTGGGCAGTTATTTTGAAGAGCTTGAAGAAAACCACTTCAGGGATGGCATCAAGGCTTTAGAGCATAGATGGATGAAGTGCATAGCGCTTCAAGAAGACTATGTCGAAAAATAAATATACTTTTAACACACTAATTCAAGTTTTTCTATGCTAGGCTAGCTATTTATCATCCCGCCCTCGTATCTTCATAGAAGGTGATAGCAGTAAACGCTCAAACAGTTTTTAGAATGTTTGTCAAGCACACACAATAGAATAATTCTATAGAACGCTGAAGATGATCTCGAAGTACCAGCACCGAGCGGGTCATTACACATACAGCACACTACAAACAGGCTGATTCTATTGGGTATTTTTTACAAAATAACCTCCCTCAAAAGCAAAAAAAAAACACTATAAAACCAATAAATAAAAAAAGACTTAAAACTTTATATTATAACACTAGCTGTCCCGGCGAACTTCGTACCGCCTTACATTACATTACATTACACTGCCCTGCCCTACCCTACACTACCCTACACTACACTACACTACCCTACCCTACACTACCCTACCCTACCCTACATACACTACACTACACTACCCTACCCTACCTTACACTACCCTACCCTACACTACCCTACCCTACCCTATCCTATCTCTCAAGTTGGATCGAACTGCACATGGTGTGCGAATTTTATTATTATCGGTTAAGTGGTTTAGGAGTCCATTGAGGACAAACATTGTGACTCGAGATTTATATATATTAAGATTAAGATAAGGTTGAATTTATTAAAATTGACAGAATGACAATAGTAAAGCGATACCAGGATAGTAAAATTGCCCAGTTTAATTGTTGAGCATTAAATTTTTTTTAAATATAGAATTATTTAGAAGTAAAGAAATAATATGTAATGTTGTGCCATTCATTAAAAGCATTTATTTCGTAAATTTCAGATCGTCAGATTAGAAGTAAAGTTATTGAATTTAAACTTTCCGTGCATTTTTTTTCAAAAATGGTATTATTCCCATAGTGTTGTAGTTATAGTTAGGCATTTTTAAATATCGATAGATTACAGGGTACGCGAGGTATGGTAGTTACTGCGCCTATTGCTTCGAAAGTTACAGCGGATTCGTGGTCAGAGACCTCAAGGACCTTTAGATATCGCTTAGGTGTTTATAAAAATTTCATTCTCATAACTTTTATTTTATTATAACACTAGCTTTTGCCCGCGGCTTCGCCCACGTGGATATCGTTTTATGACTGTCTTCGAGGGTGAGTGTTGCGTGAGCGTAGACGCTATTTTTTTCCAGATCCCTATCCCATATCAGGCTAATGGCAGTCTATGTCACTTCCCAACCCCTCAAACAATTCTATATAAAAAAATCACTTCAATTCGTACGACGTGCGCGAGCGTTGAAGTGAGTTTTCCCCAGATCCCTTGGGAACTATGTCAGAATATGATAGTTAATTATGTAATTTCCCACTCTCTCAACTATCTCTGTGCAAAAAATCACAACAATCCATTAAACACTCCGTTAAAGGAATTTACCAAAAAAAAGTATTTTTTTCAGTTCTCTTAGGAACTGCATCGGACTATGCTATTTTCACGAGATGAAAAGTAGCCTATGCCCTTTCCCGTGACACAGGCTACCTGCATACCAAATTTCATCATGATTGGTCAAGGTGTCGAAGCGTGAATAAGTAACAAACAAACAAACACATTTTCATAATTATAATATTAGTAAGGTTAAGGATATTTTTTATTTTCCTTATCAGGATTACTCGATTTACTTGGTTGGCTTGGTTACTATATACAATGTAATGTAACTATACACTATACATAAATACTCTGTACTTGCAAAAAAAATTGCTATGTACCGTAATATTTAATATTTACTGTAGTAAGCGGACATCTTACTAGCGCCACTGTAAAGAATTTTTGCTGTTCATAACTTTAAGTATGTGCGTTGCTTAGCAACCTTTTTCTGTTGACTTCGAATTTTCTGTTTTTACGAATGGGTAACAAATTAATACGTTTTTTTTCCGCCACATACTTACCTTGTTGATATTGTTTCGAATGTTTTTAAGCCTGGAAATACTTTGTTGCTTACCTGTACTAATGAATTATTTCATTCAAGGAAAACTAAAACTCTATAAAAACTATATTTTTTACTACATTATAGGTACTAGATACTTACCTACTTACAGAAAAAAATATTCATGGACAAATCATACACGGTCACCTAGCCCCAAACTATTTTTTCAAGTACTATGGGTTGTAAATAGGTAAAAAGTAAAGAAAATAGTAAATCGACCGATAACGTACTAAAGACAGTATGCAAACGTCTACATGAGGCAGTGCAGAACATTTTACGCATTTCTTGTGTGGTGTAACCACAAAGTCATCATCGTTGAAATTTTTTTTTATTTTTTTTTATTAACAATTGGTAAACCCTTGACATCATCTCACCTGGTGGTAAGTGACGATGTTGCCGAAGATGGAAGCGGGCTTACCAAGATTCCCCAACACAATGGGGAACTGGCTATCTTATCTTCATGCCGGAACACACCAATTATATCAACATTGATATTTGGCGGCAAGACTTAGATAAGATGGTGGTAGCTAGCCAGGCGGGCTTAGAAAATGCCCTACCACCAACCAAACCGAGTCTTACGATTGACCCCGCCAGGAATCGAACCCGCGACCTCCTGTGTAAAGCCAGTGAACTTTGCCTCTGAGCTAAGGAGGTGGTTAAAAAGTGAAATACTTGAAACAGTGCTTGATTTTGTGGGAAACAAATTGTTACGTATTGTAGTTCTGATCTACTTTTCCTTCAATTCATGAATTTTTGAAAAACTGAATGTTCAAAAAAAAATATCGTTGAAAAATATCGAGAACACCCACGCACTAAATAAACAAGTAAACAAAAATAAAAATTCATATTTTTATATAATTATTGATTTTAATTGAATTTTTTCACATTACACATGGTAAGAAACTCCTCCATTTATTAAATTTACTTTGCCAGTTGTATTTTTGCACCTAATAAGGTGATAAATAAATAATAATAATAAATAATAATAATTGACCATCTCGGCAATTTTGACACCAAAACACACGGAGCTCTGCCTGCCATGAAATTGTGGAATTTCTGCGCAGTGCAATCATTTACGAATGACCGCAACATGTCTCGTTGTACAAGAAGCTAACGCGTCTGCCACGCCTTCTTCAGCAATCTATCGGAGCGGCAATTTTTTTTTCTCATCTGTGGTCAAGCACGCGTTTGGAATACATGTTTGTCAGATTATTTGGTATAATCCAGTGAATAGAGGGGGGTTACCTTACAAACGGTCCGGTAGACCCGGTAGTTCTAAATTTTTGATATGTTGTATAGTATGTTATTAAGTGTTTATAATGCAAAATGCACAATCACCTCCCCCTCCGCGCCCGCCGTTTTGGTGAATTTTAGCTAAAAAAAAGTTTGGCCAATGTTGTAGAGAATTAAATTTCCTATAATTTACGTTTTTAATTTTGTTTCTAAGAAGAACAGTTACGGATATATGTACTTAAAAAAATATTGCATTTTGCGGAAATTCGTCTAACTTCTAACTTTAGAACGCTGTAATTCAGTTTTGGCCTATTTTAGGAAAACAAGTAATAGAATAAAATTTGTAAAAAAAAAAAATTACCTATAAAATACATGTATAGTCGGGGTCATATTTGCGTACCAATGCCATGGAGATATGATTCTCTAAAAATTGCAAGGCTTTAATAAATGTTTGGAGTTTCATACTAATCCTACTTTAGTTTGTTATATGTTACAGCGCAATGCTCATGAGGTAGGTACTATTTCACTTGAATACCTACTGGTGAGAGGGAATGTTCAATTACAAATAACCCACAAACACAACAGATACATTTTTTATAGATTAATTTATTTAAACAAAGTTCGAACAAAAGCCAGTGATTTTTGGTCATTCAAATCAAATGAGGTATGTAAAATTTATTCAAAAAGTGTGTTTTATTTCGAATGTATCAGGGTTTGTTTACTTCATTTTTAGTTGTAGTTTTACTGTAAGATAAAGCTACTTTAATGGTTTCATTCAATAATAATAAATATATATATTTGTTCCTGTATCGCTAAGTACTTTGCACCCAGCGAATACAGATAAGATAAGATAATTGTTTATTTGCAAGAATACTTTACAATTAGGTCTTAACATAATTAATAGGTAGTACTGTGAGTCAAGAAAGCATGCAAATATTTCAGCAGGAACTTACAATTAAATTTTAAATTCTAAAAATTCTTTGACACTATAAAAACTGTGATTTAAGAGCCATTCTGTCAACTTATTTCTAAATAGGTTACCTTCTAACGTTTTCATTTGAACTGGAAGCTTATTAAACAGTGCGACACTCATATTAGAAATATTTCTTTTATATATATCTGAGTGACAAGGAGGTTGATGCAATAGATGTAGCCCTTTTTTGTCTTATGGTAACATCTCTCAGGTTCCTAAAGTATTCTGGATGATTCTTGACAAATAGACAAACTTTCCTTATGTACAAGCAGGGCAATGGCAAAATTTTTAATTCCTTAAAAAATGGTCTGCAGCTATCTCTAAACCAGGAATTACAAATTGCACGTATACACCTTTTTTGTAGCTTGAAACTTCTGTCTGAGTCGACAGAGTTTCCCCATAGGATCAAACCATAACTAAGTATTGACGACACATGTCCATGATACCCTGTTAAAGCAGCTTCCTTTGATACAGTTTGTCTTAATCGTCTTAGTGCAAATACAAAACGTTCCAATCTATTACACACAAATTCAACATGATATTTCCAATTAAGATGTTTGTCAATATTAATACCCTAAAATTTATATCCGCTAGCTTCTTCAAGCTTATTATTATTATAAGTTACATTTAAGAACATTGGTTTAGTTGCATAGAAGTGAAATTGTATAAATTTAGTCTTATTTATGTTAACACTTAGGTTATTATTGTTCATCCAGGTCATTATTTCCATTACAGCGGTATTTATTTTTGATTCAAATGTCATTTTGTTTTTGTCGCCTTCAATAATTAAAGTAGTGTCATCTGCAAATAGTATACATTTGTGATTAGTGGCTTTTGGAAGGTCATTTATATATAGGAGAAACAATAATGGTCCCAAATTACTGCCCTGGAGAACTCTTGAACTGTTGATTCTGAACTGAGATCTGCAAATTGTTTTGATAAAGAGTTTACTCGATTGACTGAGCTTCGAAATTTCCGTACATTGTTTCCTGTTCCCCAATGAAATGACACGCTGGAGTTTTTCAAGAAAGTTATATACTGAGTGACTGGTAAGTAGTGCAAATCCCCTTAGGGGGATAAACTACATCTAATTTGCAACAGAAAAATTCATACTAACTGGAGGTCGGAAATCAATGGTTGTCAAGTTAAAGCCCATTTCATTTTTAAATTTTGTATACAATAAAAAGTTATAACACGGTTGGCGTGAAAAATACGGTTTAAACTTTCTCATTTTATCAGCATTCCAAAAAACTAAAATAGTTAAAAAATACAAATTGATTGCAACAAAAAAGAATGATTGTTGTCAAAAGGGTACTTCAAATCCCATACAAATTTTCAATAAACATTATTTTCATGTTTTTTTAAATTTCATAATTTATCACAATTTTTGCATAAACAAACATCTCTGACCATCTAGCATCATGACTAACTTTGATTCACAAGTTCATCCAAAAAATTCAAACTTCGTTGGATAATTAGTATGGGATTTTTGACAAGAATCATTGTTTTTTGTTGCAATTAATTTTGTATAATTTTAAATTTTTTACTTTGCTCGAAAGCGCGATAAAATGAGTTAGGTTTTACCGTATTTTGCATGCCAACTGTATTTTAACTTTTTGTTAAAAAATCACAAAACATTTGAACAAAATAATTTTTCATAAAAAAATAAAAAGTTAAATAGGCTTTTAACTCGACAATCATTGATTTCCGACCCCCAGTTAGTATGACTTTTTCTGTTGCAAATTAGATGTAGTTTATCCCCTTAAGGGGATTTGCATTACTTACCAGTCACCCTGTATAGCGCATCGCTTGCTTAACTACACTCAAAATGTATAGTCCTAAATGAGGAGCGACGGAACAAAAACCGATATGTCGCATTTATGCCATTATTTTTTTTATTTTTTTTTCCGTTGCAAAATGTTGTATTACATACCCTTCAGGAAAGAAATCTATTCAAAAACAGACATTTCCAGCTTTAAAAAAATACCAAAAAACAGTGGTCCAATCAAAACCCGACACATACATATCTAAGGAGGTAAGAACATTAAAAAAGTTACAAACGTTTTTCTAATTTGTGTAAAATACGGTAACTTGGATATATCGGTTTTTGTTCCGTCGCTCCTCAAATAGAATTTGAACACTGTGCGCCATCTATACCTAGATAGCACGATTCCTCCGACCCTAAAATTAGCAACTCGATTCACGATGTTTCAAACATCGAACGAAATAGCTTGGTAATAAAGTCCTTGTCGGCTCGTTCTGCAATGTGGCCGTTACGTCAATCGCTGAGGACGAATCGTGCAAAAATTGTGGTTTTTAATTCATCACATCACACTATAATATTATAAAGGCGAAAGCTTGTGAGTGTGTCAGTGTGTATGTTTGTTATTTCTTCACGCAAAAACTACTAAACAGATCTGGCTGAAATTTGGTAGGTAGACAGATTAGGACCTGGATTAACCCAAAGACTACTTTTTTCACGCTTGCGAGCTGCTTGCGGCTCGCACACTGCGCACCCTCGAAAAGTCATAGAAACGTTGTCCACGCGGGTGAAGCGTAAAATATAAGCGATAAATAAAATAAGAACAATTCTCAAAAAGTAAGAAAACTAAATTATTTAATATTGTTTTGTTAAGAAGTTCATAAATTATCACAACGTTTCGAAAAAAATTGCAGCATTTCTATGGTTACAACTAGAAAAAGAAGGGTGCATTAGGATATTTTTTAGTAATCTAAATATATATAATTAAAAGGTGACTGGCTGCAGGTAGATGTTTTGACGTAGGCATCCGCTAAGAAAGGATTTCGGGAAATTCTTACGGGAACACCAAAAAACGGGAAATGCGCGGGCGAAGCCGCGAGCACCCACTAGTGTAAAATAAGTACCCATATTGTAGCACACGAGTAATAATTGAGCAATGAATTGTAAAAGAGCGTCAGTGGCGTAACGGCTAGGACCGCCGCCTCCTGTACGGCAGGCCGTGGTTCAAATCCTGCCACGTACCAATGTTATTTAGAATTTAGCTTTCTATGTACGTTTATCCGACACTCTTACGGTGAAGGAAAACATCGTGAGGAAACCTGCACACGCCTGCGGAGAAACTCGCAGGTTGTGTGTGAAGTCGACCAACCCGCACTGGGCTCGCGTGGTTGACTAAGGCCCGATCGCCCTAATTCAGGGTAGGCTCGAGCCCTTCGGTGGGGACGTATATGAGCTGATATGATGATGATAAATCCGATGCACGTGGTAGCGATAATCTCGCCCGCCTGAGCCCAAATCACTTTATATGTGTCATTGTTTCATTTTTTTTTCTTGTCACCAGCTCTGGAGTTCGCAGGCATACAGTGTCAAATACAACACGGGGACCACCAAGAGGACAAACACAAACCTGGACTCATAGAGAAGTAAGTATAAAGTGAGTCTTAAATGAATAAACTCCTACCTTACAGAAGTGCCCTAGACTTGATAGCGCAGCAAGGTTGGGGGCACTCTGCTTGGTGATAACGTCACGGGCAGCAAGGTTGGGGGTACTCTGATTGGTGATGACGTCACGAGCAGCAAGGTTGGGGGCACTCTGCTTGATGATGACGTCACGGGCAGCAAGGTTGGGGGCACTCCGCTTGATGATGACGTCACGGGCAGCAAGGTTGGGGCCACTCTGCTTGATAATGACGTCACGGGCAGCAAGGTTGGGGGCACTCTGCTTGATGATGACGTCACGGGCAGCAAGGTTGGGGGCACTCTGCTTGATGATGACGTCACGGGCAGCAAGGTTGGGGCACTCTGCTTGATGATGACATCACGGGCAGCAAGGTTGGGGGCACTCTGCTTGATGATGACGCCACGGGCAGCAAGCTTGGGGGCACTCTGCTTGATGATGACGGGTTAGTTGCATTAAAAATACTTGCTGTGTATTCATCAAAAATACAGACCGTATTCTTTGTTAAGATATATACAACAATTTAACCGCCTCCGTGGCGTAATGGTTAGTCCATTTGCTTCACACTAGGAGGTCACGGGTTCGATTCCCGGCGGGTTCAACTTAGTAAGACTCGGTTTGGTTGGGTGGGGGTAGGACATTTTCATAGCCCGGCTGGCTAGCTACCACCATCTTATCTAAGTCTTGCCGCCAAACATCAGTGTCAACAGCATTGATGTGTCCCGGCTTGAAGATAAGATAGCCAGATCCCATCAATTGCGTTGGGGAATCTTGGTAAGCCCGCTTCCAACTTCGGCATCATCGTCACTTACCATCAGGTGAGAAGATGACAACGGCTTATCAATTGTGGATAAAAATAAATTTATATTATATAATATATATTATATAATATATATATATATATATATATATATATATATATATATATATATATATATATATATATATAATTGCAATAAAAATGTGACCGGTCGGAGAGTTGAAGGAAGAGAGAGGGTTACCATAATAATAAAAAAAAATGTTACACACAGAAAACCAATATAGTCTTTTAAGTCCCTTAGAGAGACTCCCGTAATTTTTAAAAATTCCGGTTTTTAAAAATTCCTGCCTATTGGGATGATGAGTGAATCAAAAATAAATTATAAACTATTGATCACTAAATTTCCAACTGAATTGAATTTCGAAAACTTAAAAACTTTAAGGTACCTAAGGCTTTTAATATTGCATTGTCACGTCGTGATATACATTTGCACGCAAAATTTCAGCTCAATCGAAAACCGGGAAGTGGGTCAAAATTAATTTGCAAGGTTTCATTACAGACACCGGGACAGGTAAAACTAAATTAAAGTTTGTAACTTGCTCAAGTTTTAAATTTTATAAATTTTCAATTTAAGTTCCTTCTTAAATGACGTTGAAAAACTATGACATCACTTATAGACATAAAGGTATATCAAACATTTCAGAACAAAATTTCGTTAGGTAGGTACGTAAAAGTAACCCAAAAGACTAGCAGTCATCATGCCTACATTCAAATGGACCAATAAGATTTCGCCTTTCTTTGTGTGCTACGATGACCTTGTAGACGGAAAGTGATTAACTTCGAATCTCGATATTGCATAAAGATTTTGAGAAAAAGGAAAAAAGTTATTTCTTGTAGGCTATCTTGGGATATATTACACATCTAGCGACTAATAGCTGAAATAAATTTGTGTATAGTAACGGCGGAGGGAGGTCCAGTACCGGCTTGTAACGAGTGATGTGTGTGACGGTATCTGGACTTTCTGGTTCACTTCCGGTTGATTAATGTTATTGTGTTTTTTTGTAAAAATTAATAGGAGGTTTAAGTCCAGATGGCCCAGCAACGATCCCGCGGCTGGATTCCCCCTCCTTTGTTTTCGCCTTCGTGTCTCAAGAGCAGCCGGAACAAAAGGAAATTTCGGATAGGCTGCCGTACCAAAAAATCTCTGACTAAAAAGAAAAAAGAAACGGGGATGACTCTTTTGTGATTTCCCGCAACTCAAAAAAGACCATTACAAGATATCGAGGTCGCGTCTGCGTCTATCCTATCTACGTGAATCCTGGCTTTCAGACCACAAGACAATGTCGTCCGGAATAGCCCTTTTATTAACCACCTTTCCCACTCCGAGGCTGACCCTGCAGGCCAATAAAAGTAGGCCTTCTACTAGTAATTTTAGTTAGAACCCACCTAAAACTAAACGTATGAGCGAAATCTTTTTTTTAAAGGTATAACAAAATCGGGAATTTTAGTAGAAGTAGGTAAAAGGGCAAAACAATGGCAACACTAAAATTTCCGTTTTCCTTTTTATTCTGCAGCCTAAACGAGTACCTCCCAGCACAATACTCCAGCTCCTGGGGTGCCGAGAAGAAGATTCTGAAGCTTCACAAGAAACATGCAGGTCTTAGCCAGCTGGAAGCAAAGCACCTGTATAACAAGACTGCGAGGGATCTGCCTACCTATGGCGTCACATTCTTTGTTGTCAAGGTTAGTTTCCTGAAGCTTATTGACCTCGAGCTAAAATATAAAGAACTAACGAAACTTGCCCTCTCAAGTGCACTCGAACCACAGATAAAAAATTAGCGAGCTGGTGAAAATACCTACTTAGTATTATTCCACTTGTCTGTTGATTTTCGGCAGCCAATATCATAATATTAAAGTAAAAACAATGAAAAGAAATAAGTAAAAAATATTTTCAATGGAAAGAGCGTCGGTGGCGTAACGATTAGGGCCGCCGCCTCCTGTCCGGGAGGTCGTGGTTCGAATCCTACCACGTACCAATGTGATTTCGAATTTAGATTTCATATGTTCGTTTACCCGACGCTCTTGGTGAAGGAAAACATCGTGAGGAAACCTGCACACGCCTGCGAAGAAACTCGCAGTTTGTGTGTGAAGTCGACCAACCCGCACTGGGCCCGCGTAATCGACTAAGGCCCGATCGCCCTAATTCAGGGTAGGCTCGAGCCCCTCGGTGGGGACGTATATGAGCTGATATGAATGAATGAATTTTCAACGGAAACACAATTTTTATTTAGATTCACAGAAAATCCATTAAACGCGCCCAGAACCCTGTCTGTTGAATTCCGGCTGCCGGTTTCAACAGATAGGGAGGTAGAAGGTAATTACAGCTTAACAGTCGGATAGATAATACATTATTTTATCACATCCCCAAGGATTTCCACAATGTCCGGTCCTGTGCTTCCCGCGTCTGGCGGCTTCCGAAATCTTTACCAGGTTGTCGGTTCACTGAGTAGGAGGTCTGCTTATTCTATGTCTTCCGCTGTAAGGTCGCCACTCGAGAACTTTACTTATACTATATTTGTTCTACGAGCTATGTAGTTACAGGTAAGATGGACTCGTTAAATCCTATGTCCATAATGTAGGGTTCAGGATGGTAAATGTGATGTTTTTCATTTCATTTTTCTGCTGTTTACCAAACATTTAACCGCAGGAGAAACAGAAAGGAAAGAAGAAGCTGGTCCCTCGTCTGCTCGGCATCAGCTCTGAGGCCATCCTGCGGCTGGACGAGACCACCAAGGAAGTGCTGCAGGCCTGGCCACTGACCCAGGTCATGACCTACCACGCCTCGCACAACGACACCTTCTCTCTGAATTTTGGAGATTACAGGTTTAAGGCTTTTTTTAACTTTGATTTGGGCTTTCGCTTGTGTGGATATCGTTTTTAGGGTTCTGTAGTCAAACTAGGAAGCAAAGGAAAAGCGTCGGCGGCTCAACCGGTAACGACTCGGTCCTCCTAACCAGAGGTGCCGGGTTCCAATCCGAACGGCCAATGTAACTATGAGTTTTTCGAAACTTACGTATATAAGGTCTAACAAAATTAGCTGAAACTATTTTAACTGGTGCTTCTACCAATGACATTGAACAACTTTCCCCATGAAACCCATAGTCAAATCTCAAAAAAAAATAGAATTTCCCATACTAAGTTGGCTGATCAGCTGATCGAGTTAGTGTGGGAGAGCCAATTTTTTTTTTGCGATTTGACTATAGGTTCCATGGGGAAAGTTGTTCAGTTTTATGGGTAGAAGCACCAGTTAAAATAATTTCAGCTTATTTGGTTACACCTTATATATACTCACCGATTGCTTTAACGATGAAGGAAAACATCGTGAGGAAACCTGCACACGCCTGCGAAGAAACTGCGAGAGGTAAAAAAGGATTGGCAGAAAAGTACGAAAATATTGTTCTAAAAATATATAGGATGATGAGGGATTTAGTGATACCATAGTATCTATATTTTAACAAGCACAGGGCATGAAGGAATCATTGCAGAAAACACCAAATTGCAGTGTAGTTTTTAGTGGAAACCTTACAGCTGGAAACCAGCTAAACCGTATTTCAGAAAATCTGAAAAGTAATACTAAGTTGTTGGGATAGAAGTCAGTTTTTTTAACGTGTTTAACAAAAACCAAAAATGATAATGCAAAATTGTACTAAGTGGTCGCATGGCAACCAATGCCATCTCATCAACCCCGACTGCAGCCTAGGTTATTCTGCACATCCATGTACAAAAGGAGGCTAGGTTAGCCATGCTGCGTGCAATGGGAGGTGGTAGGGTGGACTGGAAATCGCAAGTGATGAATGACCTCTATGGTGCGCTCACCGCGAATCCAGTACTGGCCATGCCATCCGACTCCGTTTTAAAAGAGTACAGTTTTAATAAACTGTACACGGTTCACATTTCGCAGCGGGACGAATGGAACGCAGCGGTACCCAAAACCCTCAATTCTGGTGACCTTATCTGGTTTACTGATGTTTTTAAAAAGGAGGGTTTAGTCGCAGCTGGGGTATGTGGTTGAGACTTGGAAATGAAGCTGTCATACAGCTTATGTCCGCATGAAACGGTTGTATGCGATAGTAAAATGCGTACAAGAAAACCTTCTTAGGTCCTATAAAAATAAAAATGGCCCATAGAGCACTGAAATCCCATAAAATTGGGTCCAAGTTAACCCTTGAGTGCGCTACTGCCCTCGACCAGCTAATGAGACTAAATAAGGTCACCTTGTACTGGGTGCCGGGACATAGCGTCGTCAAAGGTAACGAAATAGCTGATGAGCTTGCAAGTACAGGAACAAAAACATCAGCTATTGGACCTGAACCAATAGTGGGAGTGTCACGTTGCACGAGTAAAAGAATGCTGAAGGAATGGGCAAATAAACAGAGTAAAGCACTCTGGGCAAATTCCCAGGCCAAAAGCATTCAAAATGCTCATTTCTTGTTTCTCACGGGCGTAAACGTCTAGAGCTCTGCAATTGAAAAGCCTGGACTTCGAGCTCTCAACCAAACTCTGACTGGCCACTGCAAGCTTAATAAACACCTAAACCAAATGAAGCTTGCAGTCTCAGACGAGTGACGATTTTGCCTTGAAGAAGAGGAGACTCCTCTCCAATTACTCTGTGAGTGCGAGGCACTCGTCCAAGCCAGAAGTCGCTTCCTGGGTGGGCCAATCGTAGCACCAGAGGACATCAGGGAGCTTTATCCCAAGTGCATCATCCAGTTCATTAGAACTATTGGCCTTGAGGAAATTATATAACAGGGGCAATGATCACAGATCTTGTTGAACAGACCCTATTTTGATCCTATTCCCTCTTACTCAATAATAATAATAATAGATGGAAGTCGGTATTTTTAACGTGTTTAACAAAAAACAAAAGTGATAATGCAAAATTGTACTAAGTTGTAAGGATGGAAGTCGGTATTTTTTTTACAAAAATCAAAAATGATAATTCAAAATTGAACTAAGTTGTTGTTATGGAAGTCAGTTTCAATTATACTACATAGCTGTTAAAACAAAATTTTGTACTACAAATATTTGAAGTAGCAAGGTGTGACTGGGTGTGACACAGTTCCTCGATTTCATTTTGATATATCAAATCAAGCCAAGAATCTTAGAATATTTCTTTTGTCGTCATTGATGTAAATTTTGCCCATTTGGTTAGTCAAAAAAAAATTACGTAATGAAAAACAAAACGAGCATAATATACGTAATCATCTTTATCATCATCATCATATTAGCCGAAGGGCGTCCAAGTATTTCCACAACGACCGGTTCTGCACTACCCACATCCAGTGGCTTCCCGCATACGTCGTTAATAATAACATTTCATATATTTTATTTTTGATGCAGTCAATGCTCGGATATTTTTTTTTGCAGCGAGAAAGAGTACAACGTAAAAACGAATGACGCTTACCGCATTCGCGACATCCTTGAAGGCTACATCGACATCATCAGAAAACGGCTGGGAGCTCCGTACGGTAGCGCTGAGCTGCCTGACAGTGGCGCTGTCATGCAAGACACGGTGCACCATGGCAGGTGAGAAAGTAACAGACAAAATTAAATGAGATGGAGGATGAATATTAACCTTTTTACCACCAAAGTCGGCTATAACCGACAGCGAGTAAACGTGCCGTGTACACCAATGTCGTGATATCACGTCAAGAACTTTATTGGTTTTAACAGTGCTACAGACTTACAAAATTGTATTTACCTAAGCTTAAAGAAGCTAAAAAGAAAGCTAAAGCTATAAAGATTTGAACGGCACGTTGTCTGGGTGCGTGGTATAACACTCTGTCACTGACACAACACTCTGTCAAAGGTGCCGCACTGAGTTCAATCGTGCCGCACGCCGCACCGCCGGCACGGCGCGCGGCACCTTTGACAGAGTGTATGTCGGGAGCCGTTAAAGATGCGGTTAAATCAGGCGAACGATCTATACTAACGTAAACGGATCCGGAAACGTTCAGTAGAGGCGGAGAACTTGACCGCCACGCACACAGACAACGCGTTTATGAATGTATGTATAAATTTTTGTTCAAGATAACTCAAGTATCGTTGATCGGAACGCGACCATCGTGAAATTTGGTAGGCGAATTTATGAAACAAAAACATTTTTGAAGTCCGAACATGAGCTAAATCGGTAACCCTTATAGTTTTGCCATGTCTGTTTGTCTGTCTGTCCATCTGTTCGCGGTTTGGCTCAGAGACGATTAGTTCTAGAAAGCTGTAATTTGCCATGAAAATACATATTAATCACGCCGACAAAGAAAATTTTTTTAGGGTTATTTTTTTTCCATTTGGGGTATCATTGAAAAGATCTTCAACAGAGCTACAACAGTTTTTCGTATCAGGGATCCGTTTGTGAAATATTAAGCTTTAAAGTGCTAATATTAAGCTTTAAAGTGCTAATTTTTGTTAGAGTCAAGGGTCCCCCCTGCCAGCTAAATTGCTATTTCAGGACGTCTAAAAATAAATAAATAGTAGGACATATTATAATCAATTAAAAGGGAAAAACTATCACGGCTAAGTAAGCTTTCTTGGTTTAGGAGTAATTATAGTCGACCACCTTAAGATGTGCAGTTAGATTCATAAAAAGTTCATAGATTTTTTATACAAAATGTTCTATTGCCAACTGCAAATATAATTTATTTATTAAATAGTTTATTGTACACAGGATACATAAAACTGTATTTTAAAATATTGTCTAAATATATATTTATTATTTTAAAAGACTACGGAACCCTACGTTGCGCGAGTCCTACTCGCACTTGGCCGGTTTTTTAGGGTTCCGTACCCGAAACTAGCGCCATCTAGTACGATGGTATGGAACCTTTTGTACTAGCGCCATCTAGTATGACGGTATGGAACCTTTTGTGCTAGCGCCATCTAGTACGATGGTATGGAACCTTTTGTACTAGCGCCATCTAGTATGATGGTATGGAACCTTTTGTACTAGCGCCATCTAGTATGACGGTATGGAACCTTTTGTAGTAGCACCATCTAGTATGATGGTATGGAACCTTTTGTACTAGCGCCATCTAGTATGATGGTATGGAACCCTTTGTGTGCGGTTTTTTAACATATTTCCGCGCATGTTTGAGAAAATATGGTATCTGTTTTGTATTCAGGAGCAACGTGATAACTCATGTAACGCACACGCCTTCTAAGGTAGTGGAGGACTGCTACATCGGGCCGAGCAGGATCATTCCGGAGGGACAGGGTATGCTGTGTTTCACATTCTTTTATCCACAATTGCTAAGCCCTCGGCATCATCGTCACTTACCAGCAGGTGAGATGATGCCAAGGGCTTAAAAACAACTGTTTCAGTGTTAAAATCAAACTTTGTATTAATATTACCTGTTTCCCGCGGATTCGCCCGCTCAGATCCAGGTGAAAAATTTTCTATACCTATTCTCAGACCTACCGAATATACACAGAAAATTTCATGGAAATCCGTCGAGTCGTTTAGGAGGAGTATCGCAACTAACACTGTAACACGAGAATTTTATATACTAATATTTGATTAAATCCTTTTGATTTCATATGTACGTTTATCCGACGCTCTTACGGTAAAGGAAAACATCATGAGGAAACTCGAAGGTTGTGTGCGAAGTTGACCAACCCACACTAGGCCCGCATGGACGACTAAGGCCAGATAGCCCTAATTCAGGGTATAGGCCCGAGCCCCTCAATTGGGACGTATATGAGCTGATATGATGATGATGAAATTGATTTCTTCTAATATTGATGTGCCCAAACTGATTCCATGATGTACTCTTGTTACTGTGGAACACCTGTAAAAACTCCTGGTTACAATTAATGATTGAGTATTGGGTGTTGGTTGTGTTCGTATTCGCCATAAAAAAACTCAACTGGACACCATTTTCATCATCCATCATATCAGCCAAAAACATCCACTGCTGGACAAAGGCCTCCCCAAAGGATTTCCACGACGACCGGTCCCGCGCTGCCCGCATCCATCGGCTTCCCGCGATGTTCACCAGGTCATCGGCATACCGCGTGAGAGGCCTTCCTACGCTACGTAGGATGATGCTGGTCGTCCGATGATGAGATGGAGAGGGGGAATCAGGTCGTGAAGCTCCAGGGCACACTCTCTAAAATGAAACCTGTAGAATACCGATAGACATGCGACTTTGCGGCTATGCTCGAGGCTTTGGAGCCTGTTTGATACAAATTCCTCATCGCCAATGAGTCTCCTGGCGCGTCGGTCGATAGAATCCAAGGCATCTAGCTGGTAACGAGCCGATCCGTCCCATAAGTGAGAGCAGTACTCCATGTGTGTGAAGTAAAGTCTCACCTTCGAAAGGATATCCAGCTTTTTGGCAGCCGTTTTTGCCTTGGATTAAATGTATCTCCTGAAATTCTGATCGAAATTCAGTCTTTCAAAACGTGGAGGGTTTATAGGTATCATTTTTCGATTATTAAGCATTAAAGTGTTATTTTTTGTTAGATTACAGTGTCCCCCCCTCCCCTACCAGCTAAACCATTATTTCAGGATATCTGAAAAAAATTGTAAAAAGTAAGACATATAATCAATTTAAAAGGAAAACTATCACGGCTAATTAGGCTTTCTTAGTTTAGGTGTAATAGTCGACCAACTAAAGATGTGCAGTTTGATTTGTAAAAAGTTAATAGATTTTCAATACAAAATATTCTATTACCAACTGCAAACATAATAAATACATTAATTTTTGAAAAGACTACGGGACCCTACTTTGTGCGAGTCCGACTCGCACCTGGCCGGTTTTTTCATGTTCTTTTATCATCATTAAAGCACGTAAAGACGTCCTTTTCACTTACCGATATTTATCTTCCGTTCAGCTGGTGAGTCATCTCAGGGTACCCAAATAGTGACTGTCCAGCAGATGATGATCACGCAGAGAGGCACGACGCAGCAACAAGTTGTGGTAAGTAAAGGGGGGATTTAACTGTTTCAGTGGAGCATTGACATTTTTTTTATTTAATTATTTTTTTATGGTAAGCCCATAGCATCATCTCACCTGATGTAAGTGACGATGATGCCGAAGATGAAAGCGGGCTTAACAAGATTCCCCCACGCAAAGGGGAGCTGAGTATGTTATATTCTAGCTGGAACACATCAATGTTGTTAACATTGATATTTGGCGGCAAGACTTAGATAAGATTATGATAGCTAGCCAGGCGGGCTTTGAAAAATCCCTTCCATCAATGAAACCGAGTCTTACAATTACTCTACCGGAAATCGAACCGTGACCTCCTGATGTGATGGTAATGGACTTAACCATTACGCCACGGAGAGGTGGTTAACATTAATATTGTAATAATATTCAGGGGCGAATTACATACGGTCATATGACCCCAAACAGGATTCCATGTACTATGTGAATTACATACGGTCATCTGACCCCAAATATAGGATTCCATGTACTATGTGAATTACATACGGTCATCTGACCCCAAACAGGATTCCATGTACTATGTGAATTACATACGGTGATCTGACCCCAAATAGGATTCCATGTACTATGTGAATTACATACGGTCATCTGACCCCAAATAGGATTCCATGTACTATGTGAATTACATACGGTGATCTGACCCCAAATAGGATTCCATGTACTATGTGAATTACATACGGTCATCTGACCCCAAATAGGATTCCATGTACTATGTGAATTACATACGGTCATCTGACCCCAAATAGGATTCCATGTACTATGTGAATTACATACGGTCATCTGACCCCAAATAGGATTCCATGTACTATGTGAATTACATACGGTCATCTGACCCCAAATAGGATTCCATGTACTATGTGAATTACATACGGTCATCTGACCCCAAATAGAATTCCATGTTGACGTGAACCAGAGACTTATGGGACCCATCCTTACTAATATGTATTATAAACGCAAAAGTTTGTATGTATGGATGTTTGTTACTCTTTCACGCCACAACAGATAAATGGATCTGGATAAAATTTGGTAGGTAAACAGATTAGGACCTGGATTAACATTAACATTAGGCTACTTTTTTCCACGCTCGCGCACTTCGCACCCTCGGAGACAGTCATATAAACTATGTTCACGCGAGCGAAGCCACTGGCTAAAGCTCTATACTATATATGTTTAAATATAGATACATATATCACCTTCTTGTTCCTTCGTCCCTCAAAAGTTAAAATAGGTATTGGTTTATTCTGGGAACACAAGAAGTAACGTAAAGATCATCATCATATCAGCCGAAGGACGTCCACTGCTGGACATGGGCCTCCCTCAAGGATTTACACGGCGACCGGTTCTGCGCTACCCGCAGCCACCGGCTTCCCGCGACCTTCACCAGGTCATCGGTCCACCGAGTGGGAGGCCTAATTAAATAATAAATTATACTATTACGTGATTTGAATTCCTGTGTGGAGAAATGGATAAGTAAATTTCTGATTCATATTCCTTGCAGACGGGTGAAGTTCCGATGCGCAGAGACATGTCACTACAGTTCATCAGAAAACTGAACCAAATGAACGCAAACTCGGTTAAAATAGTTACCTTATTAAGTGGTAAGTACTTCAGTGTTTAATTCAATAATTGTAGGGTAGGGTAGGGTAGGGAAGTGTAGTGTAGAATAGGGTAGTGTAGGGAAGGGTAGGGTTGGGTAGTGTAGGGTAGTGTAGTGTAGTGTAAGGTGGAACGAAGTTCGCCGGGACAGCTAATCATAAATATTAAAGAAAATGTGTAATGTACGGAATGAGTAAATCGATCCAGATTCCAAAATATAACTTACCCAACCTAAATGTTGAGTACAAGTCATCAACATTGTACCTGACATTTATTGAAATATTTGCAGAACCTATTCCCGAAAACTTAATGGCAGTTCAGAAAATACTAGAAGAAATGGAGGCTGAGATGCCAAACATATCGAAAGGTAACAGCAGAATGTATATAATCTGGAAATGGAAAGAGATAAAGCAAACGTTAAGTAAAAGTAACTAAATAAAAATTTTACAAAACCAACAGGTGTAAGAGATGCAGCAGACAAACAGAGCACAGAAGAAGAAAGGAACAAACTTCTGGAAGAGCTAGATGAACTGCAGCGCCTACTAGATGCCCTCTCCTCGGCTGGAAAACAGGAAAATATGGTAAGTGTGAAATAAAATTCATAAGAAAAGTAACAAACAACAATTACGATGGTATTCTAATTTATTATCTTTTGCGCACTGTTTGAAAAAACAAAATATAAATTTCAATAATACAATTTTTAGGGTTCCATAGTCTGTACTAGGAACCCTTGTAGTTTCGCTATGTCTGTCCGTATGTCCGTCTGTCCATTGACATGACACAGTCGTTTTACTCAAAGACTATCACAGCGGTAAAGCTGAAATTTAGTGTGACGCCTAAAATCTGTAAAAAAATGTTTACGGTACCTTCGCTACATGTTAAGTGGGGGGTGTTTTTATTTCATTAAATCGTACCCTCAATATTTTATCACGCTTTTATTAGCTTCACCTGTATGTTTGTATGTATATAACCGACTCCTTTGGACTCGATTTTGACCCACTTTAAACAGACAAATTAATTTCAAACTTTGTAGACTTATCAAGAATCAGCGACAATATAATAATTTCATAAGTTTGAACTTAAAAATAAAAAATAAATAGAGTTAAAAAAAACTTAAAAACACGCTTTTAAAGTACATCAGACTAAAAAGTAGAAAATAATAATTAACAAAAAATACTAGTTTTATTGTGAAAAAGTGTGGGTTGCTCGATAGACGAAAAATATGGCACAGAGCGCCAAAAAATACTAAATATAGTTTTAAAGTGCTGTAAACGTGAAAAGTGATGGAATTTTAATCCACACACTATTACATTTATTTAATTAAGCTATGACTAGATTAGATACTGTATTTTACAAAATAATTCTACTTTGAAGTAGCGCTGGTGGCAACTGCCTCGAGTTGCAGTAGCCTGCACTCTTCGTCTCAGCAGCAGGTAGAGAATCCAGAGACGTTTCCATAGCAACGCCTGATAGCATGGGTTTTAGGACAAAGAGACCGCGCCGACCGCACCGCCTCCATGCGCGTTGGTAGTATAGGATTCCCTTTGTGCTATCGTTGGCGGCGAAATTGACCGGCCCGCCCCGCCCCGTCGTGTGCAAAGCGCCTTAGTGTTACAGTGCTGATTTTTACTAAAGGTTAATTTTCCCAACCCTACCAAGTAAACCGCTTTTTCTTAATTAGGTAATATTCTATTTTACCGTATAAAAAATAAATTAAAAACACTATTCAATAAATAACATTTCTTCTAGAATATAAAAACACTTGATCATTTGAAATATTAAACAATTTTAATTTTATATTTTTTAAAAAGCGTCGGTGGCTCAACCGGTAACGACTCGGTCCTTCTAACCAGAGGTACAGGGTTCAAATCTGGACGGCCAATGTACCAATGAGTTTTTCAAAAACTTACGTACATATACTTACCGATTGCTTTGACGGTGAAGGAAAACATCGTGAGGAAACCTACACACGCCTGCGAAGAAACTTGCAGGTTGTGTGTGAAGTCGACCAACCCGCACTGGGCCCGCGTGGTCGACTAAGGCCTAATCGCCCTGATTCAGGGTAGGCTCGAGCAAATTAAGAAACTTATGACGTCACTGTGTCAGTAACGCGAATAATTGCAGAACAAACTTTCGTTATTGACAGTTGATAAAAAGTTACATAATTGACTAGTAGTAAAATACCGCAAGGGAAATTATTCCGGCTAATTAGTTTTTCTTAGTTTATTAATAGTCGACTTTTTGTAATAGACTAGGAGGTCATGACAAATTTGGTAACGATAACGGAAATGGATAAACTTAGGTTGAGAGGATAAATGGCGTCCATCTGATGTTAAATAATATGTCGGTCTGCCTGCGCAAAGTGGTTGTGTTATGTACTTATAGCGCCTGAAAACCTAGTTATCGTGACCAAAAAAAACTATAAGGAAAATGGCTGAGTAAGATATAAAATGAAAGTACTGCTTGTACTCATGACAATTATGCAAAAACTGACCAAATATTCGGTTGCGTTATGGAGCAACGCCCGTTAGTAGTAGGAATTCTGGACCAGACCCCCACCAAACCACCGTAGCACCAAAGTTGGAAATGGCGGACATTAATTCCTAAAAAAAAGCATTAAAAATAATGGTCGGGGTGGGGCCCCCTATTTAAATCGTTTGCTCTTGGTCCCATTTCGCTATCTTCAAGCGTTTCCAAGAAAGGAATTCCAGGCAACTTTGGGCCGGCAGGGGGTGGGCTCCTGGTCCATAACTCTCGATATTCCTACTACTAACGGGCGTTGCTCCATAACGCAACCGAATATTTAATCAGTTTTTGCATAATTGTCATAGGTACAACTAGTACTTTCATTTTATATCTTACTCAGCCATTTCCCAGTTTTTTTTGGTCACGATAACTAGTTTTTCAGGCGCTATAAGTACATAACACAACCACTTTGCGCAGGCAGACCGACATATTATTTAACATCAGAGGGTTGCCATTTATCCTTTACACCTAAGTTTATCCATTTCCGTTATCGTTACCAAATTTGTCATGACCTCCTAGTCTATAAAATGTTCATCGACGTTCCATACAAAATATTCTAAGGTCGAGAAAAAATCCACTAACAGTCATGACCGTGAATCAGATCAGTTTACCTGCGTGATCGACCCAACCACGCAAGTCACACTGAGCACAAGTCACACTGATAGTCAATACATTGGGGACTTATCTAAAGAACCAGAACTTCTTGAAGATAGGAACTGAAATGAAACAACTTTCGTCCATCCATCTCTTTGTTTGTTTTTACAGGATCCTGATGATGTCCAAGAAGTGGCTAAGAATATCGCGGACCTGACCACCAAGATGTATCTGAATCTGGACCCTCGAGCTAAAAAGCAAAGCATGATTGTAAGGGTAAGTATTCTTATCCGTTTTAATGTTATTGCATTTTGATAAGTGAGAGAAGCGTTTCGAAGATCCTTACGTAATATACACCCCAAGAGAAGCGTTTCGAAGATCCTTACGTAATATACACCCCAAGAGAAGCGTTTCGAAGATCCTTATGTAATATACACCCCAAGAGAAGCGTTTCGAAGATCCTTACGTAATATACACCCCAAGAGAAGCGTTTCGAAGATCCTTACGTAATATACACCCCAAGAGAAGCGTTTCGAAGATCCTTACGTAATATACACCCCACACGTAGCGTTAAAAGTGATCCTTATGTGAAGTTAGTCTTAGAAAGATGTTCAACTATTAAGCGACGATTTTGGACTTTGAATGTTTGGAAAAAAAAATATTATTTTTATTCCCAATTGATAAGCCCTTTGCAAAGTCAAGGAAACTCTTGAATTCAAGGTTATAAAGAAATAAGTATAAATAATTAAATATACTGGGACAAATCACACATGGTCATCTGGCCCCAAAGTAGGATTCCCTGTGTTATTGAAACCCACACTTATATACGTTTAAATACATACATATATAGACATTTAACACCCAGACATAGAGCAAACAAATCTGCTCATCACACAAATGTTTGCCCTGGGTGGGGATCGAACCCACAACTGTCGGCTCAACAGTCAAGAGCACTAACCACTGTGCCACCGAGTCAGTCAAAGTGAGTCAGTTATGGTTATGTGAAACGAATATCCAGCGAAGTTTTTCTTCTTCAGTAACCTGAAGTACTTTTTCTCAATTTATAACATGTCTTTAGTTCAGTCGCAACAACGATGATTATTAGAATTAGATGTGGCGAGCTTGTATGACATTTGACATTATTCGAGACCGCTAAGTTGTCCGATGTTTGTGCAATTTACGGTTTGTTATTAACTGCCAAGAGAGAGAGAGAGAGAGATAGAGAGAGAGAGAGAGATAGAGAGAGAGAGAGAGATAGAGAGAGAGAGAGAGATAGAGAGAGAGAGATATATATGATTGTGAATAAAAACATAGACCATGGAGGAAAAAAATATAAGCGACGCTCTGAAGAGCCTAGAGCACTTTTTACTTCATGATTTATACTGTATTTAATAATGTTGTAATACAATGTGTCCCGCTACAATGTCGACATACTTACTTAAGTTAGGGACAATCAACTGCATGAACTCATATTATGTAATCGTAATAGGAAATAAAAATTAATAAAATATTTAAGTTTTTCCTTGCACTATTCCACAATTAACTAATTAGGGAAAAACCTAAATATGTCAATTTCCGTTTTCCACCAAGAACCTACTATCGCAAGCATACAATAATAAAAATTGTAATAAAAAACCGGCTAACACTCCGAGGATTCCGTACCACCATACCTTTCCACACAACTACATAGTATAATGACAATGATACCTATTCACATTAAAAGCAAAAGACATCAAGTCGAGCGACAAAAAAATGATTTTTTTTTGTCATTCAGTTCGGACTCCTTAGCGTGAGTACAACTTACACTTGGTCGATATTTATTATTTGTTCTTTTACTTGAGTATTAGTACCATAATCACGTCCAGTTTCACGCTTGTATACCTATATTGCCGTTTTTACGATAGAGCTAAATCAAATATACTTCTAAAGATCATCATTTTTTGTATGGAGACCCCTTATTTTTTCACTTTATAAATATTTTTGTATTTTAAGTTTTAGCGGCAATAGAAATACATATTCAGGGAAAATTTTAACTGTTTATGACGAACGGACAGACAGCGGAGGCTTGGTAATAGGGTTCCGTTGGTCACCCGTTGGGTGTACAGAAAACCTAAAAATCAAAAGTTTGTAGCGCTCATTTTAACATTTTTCCTCGATAAATTGGACATCTCAAAGTTTGTCGACATGGTCGCAGGACATATTTTTAAACGACTTCAAAAAAAGGAGGAGGTTTCTCAATTCGACCGTATATATATATAATGTGTGCTCGCCCGATTTTTATGTATGTTCGCGGATAACTTCGTCGTTTATGAACCGATTTTGACGATTATTTTTTTGTTGGAAAGGAGATATCCCAAGGGTGGTATCATGATAAGAAAACCAGGATCTGATGATGGCATCCCAGAGAAATCAAGAGGAACCTTCAAAAATCGTAGTGGCGACTAGTGCGTTTGAAGTCGTTTTTTTTTGTTTATTATTGTTTTGCAGACGAGTTTTATAGCAAAAAAAAAGACATAGCCATATCTTCATGCATCCTTCATAGTTACCGAGTTAACGATCATTTGCATTTTAATCCATCACAAACCACTAATGGGGCGTCAAACACGTACACATTTTAAATTTTAAGTCATATCCATTTTAATTTAATTCATTTCTGCATGCATGTACAGAGGCCAGCACTTCAAGCTAGACACTTTGGACTTTACACCGTTCTTATACCATATGCGTATGGGTCATAATCGCACTACGAGTGTCTAACTTGATATACTGGCCTCTGTATATGACATAAAGATGGTAGTTTAATAGTTTGTACACGTGCCCCGAGAGCGTCGGTGGCGTAATGGCTAGGGCCGCCGCGTTCGGTCCGGGAGGTCGTGGTTCGAACCTGCCACGTATTAATGTGATTTCGAATTTAGATTTCATATGTACGTTTATCCGATGCTCTTACGGTGAAGGAAAACATCGTGAGGAAACCTGCACACGCCTGCGAAGAAACTCGCAGGTTGTGTGTGAAGTCGACCAACCCGCACTGGGCCCGCGTGGTCGACTAAGGCCCGATCGCCCTAATTCAGGGTAGGCTCGAGCCCCTCGGTGGGGACGTATATGAGCTGATATGAATGAAAACACGTGCCCCGTAGGGGCACAACAGATGCATGCGGGAAACAGACTGTCATATAATAAAAAAATTAAAGTAATGAAAAATACTTCTAACTAATTAATTTGACAGCATCAGTGGCGTAACGGCTACGGCCACTAACTCCTGTCCGGGAGGTCGTAGTTCGAATCCTGCCACTTACCGATGTGTTTGGAATTTCGATTTTTTTTGACGTTTATCCCACGCTCATGAGAAGAAGAAAAACATCGTGAGGAAACCTGCACACGCCTGCTAAGAAACTTAAAGGCTGTGTGTGAAGTCGACCAATCCGCACTGGACCCGCGTGGACGACTAAGGCCCGATCGCCTTAATTCAGGGTAGGCTCGAGCCCCTCGGTGGGGACGTATATGAGCTGATACGAAGAACTTATCAATATATTATTATTGATTCATAATTTTGTATTAGTTGTTTGTGCAACTCACTGTTAGTTTTTAATAGAGACCGCATAGGTACATATCATCATATCAGCTCATATATGTCCCCACCGAGGGGCTCGAGCCTACCCTGAACTAGGGTGATAGGGCCTTAGTCGACTTCACACACAACAACCTTCGAGTTTCTCCGCCGCGCAGGCGTGTGCAGGTATCACGATGTTTTCCTTCACCGTAAGAGCGTCGAATAAACGTACATATGACATCGAAATCCCAAAACACATTGGTACGTGGCAGGATTCGAACCACGACCCGGAGAGGAGGTAGCGGCCGTAACCGTTGCGCCACCGACGCTCAACATAGGTACAGATAATCCTGATCATGTTATTGTTACGCAGACATCGCGTCAGAGTTTCATGGCAGACGACAAGGTGGAGGCTAATCTTCGTCACGCATCCTTCATTAACGCCGCCGGTTCTGCTTGTGGGACCATTGACAATACCAAAGAAACACTTGCCAAGGTTTACTTGACTACTTTTCATTGACTACTAGCTGTTTCCCGCGGCTTCACCCGCGTGGAAAACGTTTCTATGACCTTTCGAGGGTGCGCAGTGCGCGAGAAGCAAACGGCTCGCTATCGTGAAAAAAAGTACCCTATGTGTTAATTCAGGTCCTAATCTGTCTACCTACCAAATTTCAGCCAGATCCGGTTAGTAGTTTTTGCGTGAAGAAGTAACAAACATACACGCTCACAAACTTTCGCCTTTATTATATTTGTGTGACTAGCTTTTGTCCGCGGCTTCGCCCGGGTGGACATTTTTTTTTTGACTGTCTTTGAGGGTGAGTGGTGCGCGAGTCGCAAGCGGCTCGCGAGCGGTGACTTCAGTTTTCTACAGATCCCTCAAGAACTATATCGGGCTATTCTTGTTAGCAGTCTATGTCACTTCCCACTCCCTCATCCAATTCTATACAAAAAATTCACTTCAGTCCGTTGCTCCGTTGCGACGCCGATGTGCGCGAGCGTGGACCCGAGTTTTCCCCAGATCCCTCGGGATACCCAAAAAAGAGTAATTTTTTAGTTCCCTCAGGAACTGCATTGGACTACGCCATTTTTACCGGATTATAAGCAGCTTATGTCCTTCCCAGTGACAGCCTACCTGCAAGCCAAATTTATCCAAATTGGTCAAGGTGTTGAAGCGTGAAAAGGTAACAAACAAACACATAAACACATTTTCACATTTACCTTTAATATTATAATTATCATAGTAAGGATCTAATGAACTTGGTGCAAAAGCGTACTTAATATTTTTAAGAAAACCTACAATAGTAAATGTCCACTAACGACATGATGCCGTCTCCGTGGCGTAATGGTTAGTTCATTCGCTTCACACCAGAAGGTCGCAGGTTCGGATCCCGGCAGGGTCAACTTTGCAAGACTCGGTTTGGTTGGTGGAAGGGCATTTTCTAAGCCCCAATGGCGAGCTAAAACCATCCTAGCACTAAGTCTTGCCGCCAAACATCAATGTTAACAGCATTGATGTGTTCCAGCGTTAATATAAGATTGGTAGTTCCTCATTGCGTTGGAGAATATAGGTAAGCCTACTTCCATCTTCAGGATCACGGTCACTTACTATAAGGTGAGATGATGCCGAAGCAAGTAACTATTTAGTACTCTGTGGCCAAAGCTAGATTTTGCTAAATAGGCCACTAGGTAATTTCATGAGATCTTCGTGCACTAGCTCTTGGATTTCTATAATATTAAAGACTAGCTGTTTCCCGGGGCTTCACCCGTGTGGAAAACGTTTCTATGACATTTCGAGGGTGCGCAGTGCGCGAGTCGCTTGTGGGAGCCGAGCGTGGTAAAAAGTAGCCTTTGTGTTTATCCAGGTCCTGATCTGTCTACCTACCTAATTTCAGCCAGATCCGTTCAGTAATTTTTGCTTGAAAGAGTAACATACATATTATAGTATCTCTACGTATTAACATTACAAAATTGTTTTGGTGTACTATAAGTGTAAATAAATAAATAAATAAATAAATAAATACATCCATACATTCTTACAAACTTTCGCGTTTATAATATAAGTAGGATTCTAGGATAAGGACATACGTACAGATTGACATAAAAAGTATTTTTCCCAGGAGTACGATGGTCCAGCACCAACAGAAATTGAACGTCAGGCGCTGGAAGAGTCGGTTGTGGACAAGATGGGAAAAATCAACGCGGCTGTAGCAATGTTGATGACTTCGCACTCTGGTGAGGAATTAGTCATTGTCGACTTCATTATACAGATGTATATACTGTATTGCCAACAACGTTACAACGCCATATTTTCATCATCATCATCATCATCATATCAGTCAAAGGACGTCTTCTGTTGGACATAGGCTTCCCATAAGGATTTCCACGACGACCGGTCTTAAGCTGCCCGCATCCAGCGGCTTCCCTCGACCTTCACCAGGTCATCGGTCCACTGAGTGGGAGGCCTGGCTACGCTATGTCTTCCGGTGTGAGGTCACCACTTGATTATCGGTCGCACGCCGCGAGTGCTGCTAACAAACTACTGGTCATGCCAAGTGCGACTCGGGGTCACACAAATAGGGTTCCGTACCAAAACTTTTATTACCAACACAACAAGACCTCTCGGTACAAACTATGCTGTAGGTAAATAGGGGTGTACTTATTCTTGACAGTAGAAATTTCACTTTCCTGTGGGAACGGAAGGACTTTAGATTTTCTTATAGATTTTCCTGTAAGCTATGCCTTCAACCTCATATAGGTACTTACTGTGATTTTTTTCAAGATTTGGTCCGCGTTCAAGCTATATACAGGGTGTAACAAAATTGGTGTAGGTCCCGTTAACTGGGGCTTCTAATCATCATACTGAACAACTTTTGGTCTACGACTTTACTGAAATCACAAGAAATTATTTTTTCTTCATACAAATCGATCAGCTGATCTACCAATTTTGTGCATTTTAGTATGGAGGGTCCAATTTTTTTTTTGGAGAATTAACTATGGGTTCCTTGAGGAAAGTTGTTCAGTATGATGAGTAGAACCCCTAGTTAACGGGTCCTACACCAATAAAATTTTGTTACATCCTGTATATTAGTAGTAACGTACTAGAGTTTGAGCTATCTCTCTATTTTCTCATAAGTCGTGATTAAAAACGGTGTGTGTCACTCGGCGCCAAAATATTTTAATCTCGAACGACGTATATTTAATTCCTCGCTGCTGTCGGGATTCTACTTTAGAATCCTTCACTGAACCACAGAATTCAAACTAACGCTCTCGGAACACAATATTACTGTTTCCCATTTTTATACAAATAGCTATTTCCAAGTGCAAGACCAGACAACAATAACTTACACATAATTTTATTTCAAAGTTAGGTAATCAATCAAATATTGTTGAATGGTTATACGCATTGCATGCATACAATAACCTTACCAATTTAATTAAAAATTAAAAACCCGACTACACAAAAACATTTGGTACCCATCTTTTTTTAGGCATTCGGGTAAAAATGTATCTTATGTAACTCACGGGATCGAGACAAATCTAACGACACCTCGCAGTCCAAAATCCATCAAACCGTTTAAACCACTGAAACAGACAAACATACGTAAAACACTACCCCTATTTTTGGGAAGTAGGATAAATATACGTAACTCGTATATCTCATTAGAAGTATTGGCTTTATTACCAGACTGCGTCAGAATAATGGTTATGTTTCTCAAGAGTATGTATGTGTGTATGTATGTGTGTAAGTATATTTCTTTGGCACGCCCTGTAGCCTAAACGTTATGTTTCTCAAGAGTATGTGTGTATGTATGTGTGTAAGTATATTTCTTTGGCACGCCCTGTAGCCTAAACGTTATGTTTCTCAAGAGTATGTGTGTATGTATGTGTGTAAGTATATTTCTTTGGCACGCCCTGTAGCCTAAACGTTATGTTTCTCAAGAGTATGTGTGTATGTATGTGTGTAAGTATATTTCTTTGGCACGCCCTGTAGCCTAAACGTTATGTTTCTCAAGAGTATGTACCTATGTATGTGTGTAAGTATATTTCTTTGGCACGCCCTGTAGCCTAAACGTTATGTTTCTCAAGAGTATGTGTGTATGTATGTGTGTAAGTATATTTCTTTGGCACGCCCTGTAGCCTAAACGTTATGTTTCTCAAGAGTATGTACCTATGTATGTGTGTAAGTATATTTCTTTGGCACGCCCTGTAGCCTAAACGTTATGTTTCTCAAGAGTATGTATGTGTGTATGTATGTGTGTAAGTATATTTCTTTGGCACGCCCTGTAGCCTAAACGTTATGTTTCTCAAGAGTATGTGTGTATGTATGTGTGTAAGTATATTTCTTTGGCACGCCCTGTAGCCTAAACGTTATGTTTCTCAAGAGTATGTACCTATGTATGTGTGTAAGTATATTTCTTTGGCACGCCCTGTAGCCTAAACGTTATGTTTCTCAAGAGTATGTATGTGTGTATGTATGTGTGTAAGTATATTTCTTTGGCACGCCCTGTAGCCTAAACGTTATGTTTCTCAAGAGTATGTATGTGTGTATGTATGTGTGTAAGTATATTTCTTTGGCACGCCCTGTAGCCTAAACGTTATGTTTCTCAAGAGTATGTGTGTATGTATGTGTGTAAGTATATTTCTTTGGCACGCCCTGTAGCCTAAACGTTATGTTTCTCAAGAGTATGTATGTGTGTATGTATGTGTGTAAGTATATTTCTTTGGCACGCCCTGTAGCCTAAACGTTATGTTTCTCAAGAGTATGTATGTGTGTAAGTATATTTCTTTGGCACGCCCTGTAGCCTAAACGTTATGTTTCTCAAGAGTATGTATGTGTGTATGTATGTGTGTAAGTATATTTCTTTGGCACGCCCTGTAGCCTAAACGTTATGTTTCTCAAGAGTATGTACCTATGTATGTGTGTAAGTATATTTCTTTGGCACGCCCTGTAGCCTAAACGTTATGTTTCTCAAGAGTATGTACCTATGTATGTGTGTAAGTATATTTCTTTGGCACGCCCTGTAGCCTAAACGTTATGTTTCTCAAGAGTATGTATGTGTGTATGTATGTGTGTAAGTATATTTCTTTGGCACGCCCTGTAGCCTAAACGTTATGTTTCTCAAGAGTATGTACCTATGTATGTGTGTAAGTATATTTCTTTGGCACGCCCTGTAGCCTAAACGTTATGTTTCTCAAGAGTATGTGTGTATGTATGTGTGTAAGTATATTTCTTTGGCACGCCCTGTAGCCTAAACGTTATGTTTCTCAAGAGTATGTACCTATGTATGTGTGTAAGTATATTTCTTTGGCACGCCCTGTAGCCTAAACGTTATGTTTCTCAAGAGTATGTACCTATGTATGTGTGTAAGTATATTTCTTTGGCACGCCCTGTAGCCTAAACGTTATGTTTCTCAAGAGTATGTGTGTATGTATGTGTGTAAGTATATTTCTTTGGCACGCCCTGTAGCCTAAACGTTATGTTTCTCAAGAGTATGTACCTATGTATGTGTGTAAGTATATTTCTTTGGCACGCCCTGTAGCCTAAACGTTATGTTTCTCAAGAGTATGTACCTATGTATGTGTGTAAGTATATTTCTTTGGCACGCCCTGTAGCCTAAACGGTTCGATGGATTTCGGAATGCTATGTGTCGTTAGGTTCGTCTTGATCCCGCGAGTGACATAGGATACATTTTCACCCGACTGACCAAAAAAGAGGTGTTAAGTTTGTACGCAGTCAGACTATTTATTTTCAATACTTATAATACTGTTGTAATTATGTACAACTAGATGGCGCTGTACGGTGTCAACTTAAACCCCTCAAATAATTTCGACACAACTCAACTGAGTTGATAGTTTCCAAAATTAACTATTCTTCATTTTCAAGCGGCTTCCAAAATGGAGGAGGTTCTCAATTCGCCTGTTTTTTTTATGTGTGTTACCTCAGAACTTTTGACTGGGTGAACCGATTTTTATGATTCTTCTTTTATTTGACAGCTAGTGCTTCCCCTGTGGTCCCATATAATTTCATCAAAATCGGTGTAGTACTTTAATAGAAAATTAACAAAAACCATAAATAATAAATCTAGTACTATAAGTAGTTACTTCTCCAGAACTTGATGAAAATAAAGGTGCTGGTTCTGACCTGATTCCTCCGATCTATGTTAAGCGATGTGCTCCTGCTCTAGCTATCCCACTTTCATTTATTTTTAACAGATCTTTAAAAGAGGGTGTCTTTCCTAAAGCTTGGAAACTTGCTAACGTTATCCCGGTCCATAAAAACGGCCTTAAAACAAAAGTTACAAATTATAGACCAATCTCAATTTTACCAGTTTTTGATAAAATTTTCGAAAGGTTGGTCTATATACGTATTTATAACAAAATAGTTACGGCTATACCTGTCGAGCAACATGGCTTTTTGAAAGGACGTTCTACTTCTACTAACTTAGCTGTGTTTACAGACTACATGCTCAATGAAATGGAAAAAAGTAATCAGGTTGACGTGGTCTATACTGATTTCGAAAAAGCTTTCGATCGCGTGGACCATGTCATCCTACTTTACAAACTCGAGCGAATAGGAATATGTGGTGATCTCCTCAGATGGATTTCATCTTATCTGAGTAATAGGTCACAAGTTGTTGTTGTGGGTGGATATAGGTCTGACTTGGTATCAGTTTCTTCCGGTGTGCCTCAAGGATCCTATTTAGGTCCCCTTTTTTATAATGCTCATCTCTATGACATATATTCGTGTTTCTTACATAGTAAGTTTTTAATGTATGCCGACGATACCAAGATCTACACAAAAGTTACTTCAATTGATGATTGTGTAAAATTGCAAGAAGATCTTGACCGCCTGTCCGCATACTACATATCTAATAGAATCTCTGTTAATACTGCTAAATGTCAAATAATTACTTTCTCACGGTGTAGAAATGATATCAAACATGTCTATTACATCGACCAGAATCCTATATCGAGGACGAGCACTATTCGTGATTTGGGTATTTATCTCGACCAAAAACTGTCGATGGATGTTCATATTGATTTCATTGTAGACAAGGCATACAAGGCACTTGGTTTCTTAAAGCGCACTTGCCAACCTTTCTCAGATATTGCATGTATTAAATCAGTATACTACGCTTACATTCGAAGTACCCTTGAATATGGTGCATCTGTCTGGTATCCTCAATATAATACTTATATACAACGAATTGAGAGCATCCAATGTAAGTTTATCAAATACCTTAACTATAAGTCGAAGTTTTGTAACAATGATTATTTAGAAAGCTGTCGTCAACACAAAATTCTTAGTTTGGCTGCACGTTGTGACATGCTCGACATGCTCTTCCTCTTTGATATACTTAACTCTAGAATGGATTGTCCTGCACTTCTTGCATCAATAGGTTTAAGAACTCCTGTTAGACGTACGCGCCAAACAACTTTACTCCATGTTCAATCACACCGCACGAATTATGCCCGCAATAATATTACCAACAGAATGTCACGCACGTTCAACAACAGATTTGGTGAACTTGATCCTTTCAGGACCTCTAAAACTACATTTAGAGGTGAGTTGAGTAAATTACTGGAAAATTCAGTGTGACGAATAGTGATGAACACACACACACACACCCACACCCACACATACACACAAACACACACACACATCTACACAAGCTTGCACTTGCTCATGTAACTAAACTTAATTTAAGTAATTAATGAACAAAAGATTTTGTAATTTAATTGATACTTGCCTATGTAACTGCTATATTGTTCACTTTTGCACGACTTATACTGTTTAGGTAATGTTCGTGAAAATCTGTAAAGGCCTATCATAAAATCTGTACTGTTTTTAATATTACTATAATTTAAGGCTGTGATTTTCCTTAATAAATAGAATAAAATAAAATAATGCAAAAATGTACCTACTAAGTTGTTGCGATGGAAGTCGGTTTTTTAACGTGTTTAGCGTATTTAATTATAATCGTAAATATTCGTAAAATATAGCAATATTCTTACTAAAAGATATGAGTAACTGAAGAATATAAATAGATTGTTTAATTTCTAAAGTTATTAAATTAGCGATTTTTATTTCAGATCCAAACAACCCTGACTATTCAGCTGCTGTCATATCTATGAACACAATCAATGAGCTATTGCCAGAACTTTCACAAGGTAGGCTCATTAAAATTTCTTTTACAAAATCTGTTGCATAAATCCTTCCGTACTGATATAATCTAGAGCTTAATAGAGTGGCAACCAAGACTAGGGAGAAGATCAGTAGGCAGACCAACTGCTAGATGGTCTGATGACATCGTTACCACTGCTGGGCGAGTAGGCAGACCAGCATTAGATAGTCTGATGACATCGTTAACATTACCGGGCATAGTTCCCGAGGGATCTGGAGAAAACTTATTTGCACACTCGCTTATGTCGTACGCAACGGAACATCGGAACAACGGATTGACGTGATATCTTGCACAGAGATAATTGCGGGGAACAAAGTTTCATGGACTACTAATTAGCTGTAGCCCCACTTATTTGCACGCTCGCGCATTTCGTACGCAACGGAACGTCGGAACAACGGATTGACGTGATATTTTGCACAGAGATAATTGCGGGGAAGGAAGTGTCATAGACTACTAATTAGCTGTAGCGCGACATAGTATTTTTTATTATTATTCACAATTGGTGAACGCTCGACAACATCTCACCTGGTGTAAGTGACGATGTTGCCTAAGATGGAAGCGAGCTTACCAAGAAAAAGAAGAATCTAGAAAAATCTAGAAAAATTCTGCTTCTACTCACGCGTGAGGCTCGCGCACCACACATCCTTGCAGGCAGTCAAGAAAACTATGTTACTATCCAATTCAATAAGGTATTGAATTTTTTGTAGGGTTTAATTAATTGATTCATTTTATTGCAGATGCTAAAGTTATAAGCAGTGCACTGGATAGTGAGTCTAGACAAGCATTTCTCGCAGACTTGCTTGCACTGTGTACCGCTGCTAGAGAAGTATGTGCTCTTGTAGGATCAAAGGACAAAGAAGTAAGCTCTTTTTTTGATTAACCCAACGTATTTAATAAAAAATAAAGAACATGACTGCAAAAAAATATTACCCCAACAATCAAATGTATCCCATGTCACTCACGGGATCAAGATTATGACACCTCATTCTCCAAAATCCATTAAGCCATTGAGGTTACAAGCGCAGTCAAAGAAACAGACATACCATACAGACGATGAACATGTCCGCCTTTTTGGAAAGTTGCTTAAAAAAACATAACCTTCCTTTTTGGGCAGGTGGGTAAAAAACAGCTACTAGGTGCAAATAAAAGATAGCGATAACAGATTGATATTTTAAAAAGGAAAGTTAATTGTTCGACACGTGATACTATCGTGAACGTAACCATTCGACCTCCTATCGTATGTATCCAAACGTATTTATAATGGGTATGGTTGGACATGGTAAGTTGTAAGTACGGAGGGATCTAGCACTGGCTAAATACTTTTTCTAGCTGCTGAGGGCCACACCGTCACTCGGTCGAGCAGGCGAGATAAGTAACTACACATTGGCCTACAGGCCGCGCTTCGCTCGTCAGCGCTAGAACGCCGTACAGTCGCTGCCGCAATTCGCGCGCCGCCCGTGTACGCAGTTATAACCGTTAAGTCGAGCGACTTAATGCCCATGTTTCCATGTATTGTCTGACAGTGGGAAGGAGTAGGTAAATAAATGCGTAGGTATTTTCGTTTTGTAAGGAAGTGCAATATCTGTTAGGAAGTAACTAGTATCTCATCTGTGGCCAAACCTTCAATAGAGAAATGTTGGATTCGCAAACTATGGAGTTATTAAATCCCGACAATCGGAATAATATAGGCACCTACCGCCTATACCAACTTACATTCCCGTGAGCGTGCCTACAGCTCCGGGACCTACCTGGACAGTAGGTAGTGGTTCTCTTCCACGAGTCACTCGCCTTGCAGAGTACCGGGACAAGCGTCTTGGCGGCAAGACCTACCGTAACTGGTCCTTGTCTTCTCCTTATGGTGTTGGCAGGAATAGCGGCCCTCACTATATGACCTAGCTGTCGGTGAGTGGGGAAGCTATATCATAAACCTGGTAGTTTAGCGTATCTGGTAGATATACGAGAGGGAATGTACCAACTTACAAGCGTCTTGGCGGCAAGACCTACCGCAACTGATCCTTGCCTTCGCCTTATGGTGTTGGCAGGAATAGCGGCCCTCACTATATGACCTAGCTGTCGGTGAGTGGGGAACCTGGTAGTTTAGCGTTTCTGGTAGATATACGAGAGGGCATGTACCAACTTAGCTAAATATGCCCTCTTAGCGATGGCCATCAATATTCGCAATGCTGAAGCAAAGTATGTTCGGTAGTTCCTTGCCAGAATTCGTGAAAATAGTGTTTAACATGTTGAGCGCCAGACTGTAAGGGCTTGCAATCTGTTTTAAATAAAACAATTATAACAATAACTTTTTCAGAAAACACAAGAAGTCACCGACAAATATTCCGAAGTGTCCGAAAGGTTGCTGTTTAGGCTTGGAAGAAACCCGCGGGCGGTAGATCCTGAAAAATCTGATGAGGTTTGTAAATGTAGACGACTTAAAGTTGTATTTATATGTTACTAGGATATGTTTTGCATTGCATAGTAACAGTAGTTTCAAGATATGGTCTATCAGGAGATCATTTACTTAATCGCTGTCAGTTTTAAAAGAGATATACTTGATAACCGTCGGTGGCGTAACGGTTATGGCCGGTACCTCCTGTCCGGGAGGCCGTGGTTCGAATCCTGCTACGTACCAACGTGTTTTCAAATTTTGATTTCATAATGTACGTTTATCCGACGCTCTTACGGTGAAGGAAAACATCGAGAGGAAACCTGCACACATTTTCGAAGAAACTCGAAGGTTGTGTGTGAAATTGACCAACCCGTACTGGGGCCGCGTGGTCGACTCAGGCCCGATCGCCCTAATTCAGATTAAGCTCGAGCCCCTCGGTGGGAACTTATATATATGAGCTGATGTAATGAAATCTAGACTGCATAAAAATATTAGGTACGAAAAATTTATAAATTATGCGAGACAGACAAGTTTGTGGTAAGAAAATAAACAAATTGATTGATTGATTGATTGAGGTACCCCTCTTTTTTTGGGAAGTTGGGTTATCCTATGTTACTCACGGGGTCAAGAAAAATCTAACGATACCTTGCACTTTAAAATCCATCAAGCCGTTTAGAAGTTATTGTTGCATAAAGAAACATGACCTGAAAACAATACACTCTTTTATTGTGGGCAGTCGTGTAGAAATAGAAAACATTACGGTTGCTCAGTTGGAAGTGGTCGTAGTTCAGTGTTGCTAACGTGGCTGTGGCTATCACGCAGATTAACTGACCCTTAGCACGGTCATTACATTATGTGGCAAATTCCGTAAGGGTTTTTATCCCCAGTTTCCATTATTTTTGTCACATATTTGACATGTTGAATATGTGACAAAAATAATGGGAACTAGCAATAAAAACCCTCAAGGAATTTGCCACATATAATACGTAAGATTTAGAGGTTCGGGCCTAAACGGAGTTTTAAGAAAAAAATAATATGGGGTAAATTAGAATATATGTATTTTATGATTTTTTTAAAAAAGAAGGAACAACATAAGTACTAGAAAAAGATGTGATTTACATTGGATGACCGTGTTGATATAAAACAATAACCTAATATATTTTTGGACGATTTCCTGAAATAAATCTAAAGTGACAATTTTATTTGAATATAAAAAGGTTATCTTATAGAATGCCGGTAGGCAACGATCGTCGCCGTCCCTTTGGTACTTAAATAAGTTACTAAGTCCTAAAATAATTAAATTTCACTTTGGTCTGAATTACCCTATCGTTCTAAAAAAAACACGTATTAGGTACAAAACATTTTTAAAATTTAAAACAAATAACTAAATCGTTAAAAACTGGAGGCAGGAAATCTTCTAGGACCAATGGCCAGAGAGTCGCTCGGGATAAAAGATAAATTAAGCATTCACTTCCCTTTTGGCAAGCAGCTGGGCGGGCAGTGCAAAGGACTGGCTGGTGGTCAGCACAGCTCCATCCCAGGATCAAACCTTAGTCGGATGAACCTTCGGGGACCTCAACTTCGCAAGGGGAGTGGAAGAACCCTACGGACATATATAGATCTAGTTCGCAGCAGTACCAAAAATACACGCAAAGCGGTTTCCTTATACAAATTACTTACCACTGAATAAAATAGTGGGCCTCAACGAAACATTAGTATAAAACCAAAAATTTAAATACTCATCACTGTCAAAGAGATCACGGTCAACCTTTTCTTTTCCTCTTGTCAAAAAAGTCACCAATATTTTCAAATTAAATTTCCATAGAGGAACAAAATCAAAAGAGAATTTAATTATGAAACGCACGAAATGAGATCGGCTCGAAACGATAGTTTGCGTTTCAATTAGTAGTCTCCAAAAGTCATGGAAACGTAGTCCACGCGGGCAAAGCCGCGGGAAAAAGCAAATTATTTATAAAAAACAAAATAAACTAATGCTACCTTCATGAGACAATTTTAAAATATTTCATTCATACTTATCAGATAATAGATTTAGCAAAGGAGGCAGTACACACCACCACCATTCTGCTAATGAAAGCGAACGAGTTGACGTCTCTGATGCCTGGTGATGAAGCGTCAACGAGGGTAGACGCCGAGGGAGTGAGGTGTGGGAATGCGGCCAGGGAGCTCCTCGCTTGCGCGCAGGTAAAGTAAACGTTTGCTCAAAAAATACAATACGAAAATAGTTATTTGTTTTTTTTTTTTTTTTTTATTTACAATTGGTAAGCCCTTGGCGAGATGATACCTGATGGTAAGTGACGATAATGCCGAAGATGGAAGCGGGCTTACCAAGATTCTCCAACGCAATGGAGAACTGGCTATCTTATCTTCAAGTTGACATCAATGCTATTAACCGCCTCCGTGGCGTAATGGTTATAGTCCATTCTTGTTAAAAAAAATGATCAAAATTGTGAACGTTGATACCTTAGACATAGATGACATACAGTTACTTCGTATCTTAAATTAATTTATTTGTATATAGTCTTTATCGGATAGGGTTACCGATATATTAAGGGCATGTAATACACCACCTTTCATCGAAGAAAAACCCCCCATTAAGGGGTCGCATCCTTCTCCACTCTGAATGGCAGCCATTTTTATTTTCATTCTTTTGTAGTTGGTTTTGAAATTAATAAGTGGACTGTATTTTTGAGGATGGTGGTTTTGTAAAATGTATGGAAGGAATAAAGGAAAGGAAAACGCACCTGTATAGCGATTCTTGTGATAGATGAACAATCAGGAGTCCACGTGACGAGGTGAATGTAGTAATTTTGGTTAATACAGCATATTATCTTGTCACAAAACACTGTCACAGATGTTCCAGCTGGCCAGCTTCTAGGTCTGATAATCACACACTACATATTCACAAGATTTAACAGTTTTATAATTTATTTAGCGGCACATAAGCGCAGACGAAGCGCACTCGATCGCCATGTTTTCGCATCTGATTGAAGGAAGGTGTTCGTCGATATAGATATGTAAGGATATACAGTCCATTCTTCTAATTAAATCTGAACCAGTAGTTGTTGATGAAAAATATGTTTTCTTTTTAATTAGCAGCAGTATTCAGTACAGACTTTATAATGGTCTCATTTGAAACATCATTTCATTTCTTTGGTGATTTACACATAAAATTAACCGAAACATTTGAGGAGAAAATCACAAAAAGTAATAAAAATGGAAATCATATTATTTTATTATTCTTTTTAACCCAGTGCAAAAAAAGGGTAATTATCGTCTTTTTTTTTCGTCTTAAGCGATTGACTTGGAGCTAAGCTATAAAACGACACCAAATTATGCACCATTAGATTCTTACTTAGTGTACCAATTTATAGTTAATACGCGACCCTCGCGGTTTATTACTTGAAAATGGTTAGACGGACCACACAGCAGATTGTAATGAGAGCTACAGCGTTTTTGCAAAATGTATGCAGTCATTTTTAGTAATTGTGTAGTGTTTCAGTTAAAAACATGTGAAAATGTTAAATAGTTGAAATAACAATTGTGTAGTGTTTTAGTTAAAAACATGTGAAAATGTTAAATAGTTGTGAAATAACAATTGTGTAGTGTTTCAGTTAAAACACGTGAAAATGTTAAATAGTTGTGAAATAACAATTGTGTAGTGTTTCAGTTAAAAAAATGTGTAAATGTTAAATAGTTGTGAAATAACTATTGTGTAGTGTTTCAGTTAAAAACATGTGAAAATGTTAAATAGTTGTGAAATAACCATTGTGTAGTGTTTCAGTTAAAAACACGTGAAAATGTTAAATAGTTGTGAAATAACAATTGTGTAGTGTTTCAGTTAAAAACATGTGAAAATGTTAAATGTTGTGAAATAACAATTGAGTAGTGTTTCAGTTAAAAACATGTGAAAATGTTAAATAGTTGTGAAATAACAATTAAACGATTTGTCACAACCCCGCACAAGGGTCTTTTAACCATCAATTTGCTCATTGCGTAAGTAACTAATGGTAAATATTTTGGTGTCGTATTATAGCTTAGCTCAAAATCAATCGATTAAGAAGAATAAAACAACACGATAACGACCCTCGTTTTTACAGTAGGTTCTAAAAAAAACATTTTTTCTTTTTTTTTTCTTCAAAGTTTTTTTGTTTTTTCCCAAATATTTTTCATGAACGGCTACAAAAAATAATATTGAAAATAAAATAGCTACCATTTAGAGGGGGAGAAGGGTGCGAGCCTCTAATGGGGGGGTTATTCGTCGATGAAATTTGGCGTATTAAATGCCCTTAAAATATCGGTAACCCTATCCGATACACACAGTATACTTTAGTACTACTGATGAACCACCACTTTTGTATGATTTATCACACGAATAAAGTATTAAGGTACTTTATTCCCACAGTAAGTAACTATTTAGTAATCTGTGCTACAGTATCAAAAACCATATGGTTGCCTCCACAGTTGACAGCGCCATCCATCCACGAGCCTCACTGCCAAAGCGCATTATCAGCAGCAGCTGAAAATCTCTCATCATCATCTCAGGCCCTCGCATTAGCCTGGAGGCCGTTGGTGGACGACCCATCCACGGTGCAGATTGGCGAAGACCTGGCGGATAGAACAATGGACGTGGAAAAAGCGTTGGATAGACTGAGAAATGCGTACGCCAACTTGTTCGGTACGATTTTACACATCTACTAGTATTCCCGGCGAACTTCGTACCACCTTACACTACACTACACTACCCTACCCTACCCTACACTACACTATCCTACACTAAAATACCCTACCCTACATAAGAACCTTCTCCTGACAATAACGAACTCGACAAAAAAGAATTAGCGAAATCGGTCCAGCCGTTCACGCGTGATGCTGTGACCAAGGGAAATAGGGATTCATTTATATATATATAGATAGATATGCACTTGTCCCACCGCCGACCGACCAGAAAGCGACTAACTATCGACTATTTCTCATTCAACTTGAAGCGCGGTAACGCTGTTATTAGTTCTTCCTTCATTTTCAACCTTTTTAATTCCATCTATTTGTTCTTTTACGCATGCGCTGTCATCTATGTGACATTATTCGCCATTTCGGTAGACTGCGTGTAATTCAAAAATATTTGATAGAACACTAGTCTAACTACGCCAGTAATATATAAGTCACTGAGTCTAACACAATAAGTTGAGGTTATTTAAACTAGGGCTTCTACTAAACGATACGAAACGATAGTAAACTTAAAAGATACTATACCGACCATCAGTTTCAAGAAGTTTCACGTGGTGTACCCTATCATGTAGCCAAAAATAGGAGCAGAACTTGCCTGTTTTAGAAATTTTAATTATGAAGATTTATGAATCAAAATTATTCTTGAATCAAAATTTAGTAGAGGTGAGGCGAAAATATAAGGTAAAAAAATGTATCTACTCTCATATCGTAAAGTTCGCATTATCAACTTCAAAACGAGTTTATATTGGCATACTTTTTAGACACAATAACGTAATAAAAAAATAATTATAATGTAATTTTTTTTTCATTACGATACAAGTTAAACCAAAGAGTTATCACATCACAAAGAGAATATCACCAACATTACGATACAAGTTAAACCAAAGAGTTATCACATCACAAAGAGAATATCACCAACAAAGTTCCATATCATTTTTTTTTATTGGAACGCACATGCGGTTCGCGCCGTTTTTACAGCAATACAAAAAGTTTTCATTCCAATTTTTACTTGTCTGTGACAGCGCCCGCTTTAACGCATGCGCGGTGATGTGTTTGTTTTTCATTGAATTTTGTTGTAGATACTGAATTTCGTAGATAATTGTCATTCTTATTTAAAAATGTCTGAGATCAGTGAAAGCATTGTTTTTACCTGTCTGTGACACCGTCCGCTTCAGTGCAAGCGCGGTGATGCGCTGGGATTCAGCGCTATGACACGTTTTGTTGTAGGTACTTACTGAATTTCGTGGGATTTTTTCTTACTCTTAACTTCGATCTTTTTATTTTAGTTGATTCAATCCCAATGTATGAGATTAGATAAAGTAGTGTATGAAATTGCACATAATTTGGTCTTGAAACACTCGTGTAATGCTTAACTTACACTCGTATTTTAAGAACCCTTATTATGCAACAGTTTCATAAACTACTATTAACCCACGCCCTTACCGTCTGACGTACCTATCGTGTCACAAACTCGCTCAAGAAAAGTCTAATAGATGTGAATCCCGTGTCAAGAGAAACATATAAAAAGTTTTAATCGCCGGCAGTGTGGACAGTCAGCGATTAAATATTAATAGATTCGTTATTATGTATCTCTTTTATTGACACGCGATCTACATATATCTATTGTACGTTTCTTGAACAAGAAAATAGTCGATAGTTAGTTGCTTTCTCGTCGGTGGGTGGTGGGACAACTGAAATAGGGCCCAGTCTTGCCTTTGGTGATTTTCACGCCTGTTTGCGCACGTTGTTTGACTAAACTAAACAAGTTAGAATTAAAAAAAGCCAGCCAAGTGTGAGTTAGAACCGCACACAAAGGGTTCCGTATCATCATACTAGATGGCACATTGCTCGTAGAACAGATAGCCGTTGGGGCAGTAAAGTTCTCGAGTGGCGACCACGCAACGGAAAGCGTAGTAAAGGCAGGCCTCCCACTCGGTGGACCGATGACCTGGTGAAGGTCGCGGGAAGCCGCTGGATACGGGCAGCGATACGATACCTTCGGCTGATATGATGATACTATATGGTGCTAGTACAAAGGGTTCCGTAACATAATACTAGATAGCGCTAGTTTCTTGAAGTTAAAAAAAAGGTTTTTGTATGGCGAATTTCTCTTTTTCAAATTTTTAGTATTTGTTGGTATAGCGGCAACAGAAATACATCATCTGTAAAAATTTCAACAGTCTAGCTATCACGGTTAATGAAATACAGCCTGGTGACAGACGGACAGACAGACAGTTCTCGTCTCTCGCTTGCACGCAGAACGTGTCACTTTTTCGTGCATGCAGCCGGCGCGGCGTTCATCGATTTATAAGACGTTATCACGTCAAAAATCATATTTTTGTCGCTCGCGTTGATGTCTTTTGCGTGTAATGTAAATAGGTATCATTTTATCATTATACTATGTAGATGTGTGGAGAGGTATGGTGGTACTTTGCCCTTGGAATTCTAGTCAGAATCGTACTTGGCCGGTTTTTTAACGTATTTAGCGTTTCCAATTATTACACAGGGATGTCTCATCGTCATCATCATATCAGCTCATATAAGTACCCACCGAGGGGCTCGAGCCTACCCTGAATTAGGGCGATCGGGCCTTAGTCGACCACGCAGGTCCAGTGCGGGTTGGTCGACTTCACACACAACCTGCGAGTTTCTTCGCAGGCGTGTGCAGGTTTCCTCACGATGTTTTCCTATACCGTAAGAGCGTCGGATAAACGTACATATGAAATCTAAATTCGAAATCACATTGGTATGTGGCAGGATTCGAACCACGACCTGCCGGACAGAAGGCTGCGGCCCTAGCCGTTACGCCACCGACGCTATAGGATGTCTACAATTTAATAATTCGCAAAATCTTTATCTGTAGCTGCTGAACCCATAGAGCCAGGACAAGAACTTACCCCGCAAGAAGTGCAGAGGTTGAGGTTCATCACCAGCGCTTCAAATACACAGTGTCTGGTGAAGGCAGCTGCAGACGAGTTAGGCAAGGTATGTTTTTACTTATATATAACACAAAAAAATGGACACAGGCCAACACGTCAAGCTGGACACTCGTAGTGCGATTCTGAACCATACGCGTACGGCATAGGAACGATGCAAATTCCAAAGTGTCTAGTTTGATGTGCTGGCCTCTGTACCTACTTAGTGAATATGTTTCTTCCAACTTTACTACTATCATCATCATCATATCAGCTGGAAAACGTCCACTGCTGGACTAAGGCCTCCCCCAAGGATTTCCACGACGATCGGTCCTGCACTGCCTCATCCAGCGGCTTCCCGCGGCCTTCACCAGGTCATCGGTCCACCGAGTGGGAGACCAGCCTACGCTACCTTTTTTGCCACTAGAGAACTTTATGGCCCCAACGGCAATTTGTTCTTCGAGGTATGTGCCCGCCCACTGCCATTGAAGTTAAGCGATTGTGAGAGCTATATCGGTTACTTTGGTTCTCATACAGATCTCCCACTTTCCGATTCGATCACAACGTAGGGAAACTCCGAGCATAGCATGCTCCATTGCCCTTTAGGTGTCCTTGAGCCTTCTTATGAGGACCGTATTAAGCGACCATGTCTCAGTTCCGTAAGTCATCATTGGCAACACACACTGGTCAAAGAGCTTGGTCTTAAGAACTTACTTCTGTAATTTAGATGACGTAACGTGGACACTGCAAGGCTTACCAATATGCACATGTTTTAATTCATCCTCGGAAACGTGCAGATGCTTCAATTCATCATCGGAAACTTCGAACTTTAAAACTAGGACTAAAGGTATACCTAAAGGCATCATATTGAAAAAAGTGGCCTAGAGCGAGTAGAGCCAAGCGCAAATTAGGGTCCCGTAGTCTTTTTAAAAATAACTGCCACGGGGAAGGACATATGATACTTTTTATCCCATGAAAATTGCATAGTCCGATGCAGTTCCTGAGGGAATTGAAAAAATACTCTCTTTTATTTTTGGTTAATTTTTTTAACATCGCAACGAAACGATGGATTGTAGTGAGTTTTTGTACAGAGATGGCTGCGGGGTAGGAAATGACATAGTTTCCTAATTAGAATATTCTGAACTAGTTACTGCGGGATCTGGGGAAACTTATTTCCTTATTTATGTTAACCTATTTCGTCACGATCCTTAATTTATTATGCGTACAGTGCAGGGGTGGAACTCCTTGCCTTCGTCAGTGTTTCCCGATTCCTATCATCATCATTACAGCTCATATACGTCCCCACCGAGGGGCTCGAGCCTACCCTGAATCAGGGCGATTAGGCCTTAGTCGACCACGCGGGCCCAGTGCGGGTTGGTCGACTTCACACACAACCTTCTCGTTTCTTCGCAGGCGTGTGCAGGTTTCCTCACGATGTTTTCCTTCACCGTTAAAGCAATCGGTAAGTATGTACGTAAGTTTTTTGAAAAACTCATTGGTACATTGGCCGTCCAGATTTGAACCCGGTACCTCTGGTTAGATGGACCGAGTCGTTACCGGTTGAGCCACCGACGCTACTATAGTTTAGTTTACCCGATTCCTATAGTTTAGTTTAGTTAGAACTTTAGAAACTGTTTGCTGTGGCATACCGACGGAGATGGCGAAACTATTCCTCATTTGATTATGGAACGTTAGAAAGATAAAAATATATCTACCACAATAACAATGTTACATGAAATAAAATACCTGTTAATTCTGTCTTTTATCCAAACAGCCTACAAAAGAAGTAACACTGAGCCCTCTTCAGCGAAAGGAGATCGAAAGTAACCTAACACACAAGATAGCGCAAGTGAACGCTGCTGTTGCTTCATTGATACAAGCCATGTCGGGTAAGGATTAGATTTTATTTGGTCAACGTAGGCTCCCGGCGCGGCACTGGCGAACAACCTGATATTTAATCTTATGTAATCAGCATTACAGTTGAATTTCGCGTGAGTGTCTTAATGCGACTTACGTCTTTTACTTCGGGCGTCAATACACATTTTCGTTTATTGCGAGCTTAGTGAATATTCTAAGAAAATTTCGTCTTAGCCGTTTTTTCAATACCTTCATTCTCTTACTGTCGGTGTTTATTTCATGCGCCTAACTTATGTAATGTAGGAGAAAAATCCAAAAATGTCTCAAAATTACATATTTTTACAAAATAAAAAGTATCAAGCAAAAACCAATATACGAATATCGTGTTTTTGTTTTAGCCACACGAAATAAGAAAGTTTGATGAATCAGCTGTGTACTTTTTCGCGTTCAGCAAGTTTACTACCGACTTAACCGCCTCCGTGGCGTAATGGTTAGTCCATTCGCTTCACATCAGGAGGTCGCGGGTTCGATTCCCGGCGGTGTCAACTTATAAGACTCGGTTTGGTTGGTGGTAGGGCATTTTCTAAGCCCGCCTGGCTAGCTACCACCATCTTGTCTAAATCTTGTCGCCAAACAACATCAGTGTTAACAACATTGATGTGTTCCGGCTTGAAGATAAGATAGCCAGTTCTCCATTGCGTTGGGGAATCTTGGTAAGCCCGCTTCCATCTTCGGCATTATCATCACTTACCATCAGGTGAGATGATGCCAAGGGCTTACTAATTGTAAATAAAAATAAAAAAAAAGACTAAACATGTTCTAGCAAAAATGCACTAATTTTGGGAGCCTGCTCTTAAAAACGCTTCGGGGATTAATATCGTCAAAGACACTACTATAGAGAAAAAAGCCTGCTTTTTATAGGTCGATATTAGGTTTTTTGGTATGAAATTTCTGATTGAATGAAAAAGTATATCTTCTTATCAGCTAATATACGTCTCCACCGAGGGACTCGAGTCCACCCTGAATTAGGGCGATCGGGCCTTAGTCGACCACGCGGGCCCAGTGCGGGTTGGTCGACTTCACACACAACCTTCGAGTTTCTTCGCAGGCGTGTGCAGGTTTCTTCAAGATGTTTTCCCTTCACCGTAAGAGCGTCGGATAAACGTACATATGAAATCGAAATTAGAAAACACATTGGTACGTGGCAGGATTCGAACTACGACCTCCCGGACAGGAGGTAGCGGCCGTAACCGTACGCCACCGTTTGTTTGGAAGAAAATTTTTTTTTTTTAAATTAATATAAAATTTATTCTCAAAACAGCATGAGACTGTTGGAAATGAAATGGTGGTAAATGTGTGCCTATCGCCCTAATTCAAGAACAGCTCAAGCCCTTCGGTGGGGACGTACATGAGCAGATATAATGAAATATGTGCCTTATGTTTAGATATTTTGAGAGAACGGTGGCCTTAAACCCATGAAGACGGGTAATTTAACCCCATATGCAGAAAGGGATGTTATAAGTTTAACGTGTGTTTCTGTGTACCTGTGTTTCTGTCTGTGGGGTCGTAGTTCCTAAACGACTTGACCGATTTTGATGCGTTTTTTTTGTTTGAAAGCTGTCATGATCGAGGTCGTTTTTAGCTATAATTTATGCAGATCTGTTCAGCCGTTTGAAGATCATCAGCTCTTTTCTAGGTGATGAAGGGATGTGGGCAACTTCCATCGGTCTGATCGATTCAAAATTTGGTGTCCTGTTACTTTAATGACATTAGGAGAATATAGTAATCTTGACCTGATGCTGCTACATCTCGTGGAATCTGCAGGATACCCTACTCTCCGCCAACTTAAAGCAGAGGTATGGTGTTTCGGCTCATTGGAATCGGCAGGATACACAACTCCACATCAACTTACTTGGAATATTGGTCCTTTAAGTTTAACATAAGTAGTCATATTTTGGGATTTTCTGAAAACCAGCGCTGCAGTTCTCCTGCAGCTAATGCTTAGAAAAGTCCATTTTGACACCGCACTACACCGATTCCGTTGGTGTTATTTGTTTTTTGTGTTTCCTTTTTTTGTTTTTTTTTATGTTTCTATATGTTTTATTTTTTTCGGGGGTTTTAAAATTTTTACTTTTTACCCCAATCAATCAATCAATCATATCAGCTCATATAAGTCCCCACCGAGGGGCTCGAGCCCACCCTGAATTAGGGCGATCGGGCCTTAGTCGACCACGCGGGCCCAGTGCGGGTTGGTCGACTTCACACACAACCTTCGAGTTTCTTCGCAGGCGTGTGCAGGTTTCCTCACGATGTTTTCCTTTTCCTTTTACCCCAATAAATAGCCATTTTTATTTTAAAAGTAAAAAATAAATATTTTTAATTTAATAGCTCTAGAGTTATCGCAGCAGTCTCTTCGTTCCGAATGTCGTATTTGGGAATACCTCGCTTGACCTCGCATAAGATTACGTTATTTCGTTAAAATTCAATACAATTAACTGTTCAAAAAAATTTACCCATCTGAACACTAAGAAAACGCCTTTGTTGGATTCAATAGTATACTCAGCTTTGAGGATCAGAATATGCAAGACGTCACACTAACCACTTTTAAAAAACCAAAAGTAGTGTCACCATAACATCAATAATAAGAAGCAAGAATTTCTATTTTTTTTTCAATTAAAAACTTGGCATTGAACTTCAAAAACTGAATCGGCCATTTCATAATACCCCTATTATAAATGCAGGCTTACCCAAGAGTAGAGGCTCCATAACTTCAAAAACAATAAATATACTTAGCTACGTAAACATTGCCACAAAAATACTTTTAGATATCTTATAATTATAAGGTCTTCTTTTATCTTCACTTCACATCAGCTCATATACGTCCCCACCGAGGGGCTCGAGCCTGCCCTGGATTAGGGCGATCGGGCCTTAGTCGACCACGCGGGCCCAGTGCGGGTTGGTCGACTTCACACACAACCTTCGAGTTTCTTCGCAGGCGTGTGCAGGTTTCCTCACGATGTTTTCCTTCACCGTATAAGAGCGTCGGATAAACGTACATATGAAATCTAAATTCGAACACACATTGGTACGTGGCAGGATCGAACGACGACCTCCCGGACAGGAGGTAGCGGCCCTTGCCGTTACGCCACCGACGCCACCTTCTTTTTTTATACTTAAACTTTTTTTATACTTCTTTTATACTTAAACACATTTATGTTGTAGATCTCGACAAGCCAGATCACAACTCAGCTGAACGTACAATGGCTACAATATCGGAACTGATGCCAACTGTGGTGCAAGGTGAGCAAGATACGAAATAATAATTATAAGAAAATCTTCTTAATAGAAATAAGAAATCGCTTAAAGCGATAAGTCCGCCTTTGCATATCGTTATGTGTTCTGCTAGTTAATATTTTTTTCTAATTTTTGTATATTTGGTGTGCAAGAAAGTATATTTATCTTGTCTTATCTTATCTTTATCTTCTTTTTTTTCACAAAAAAGGTGAGTAATGTTTTCAGGTCTAATGTGTGTATGTATGTTTCTTTAATCCACCCACGATATCTTCTAAACGGCATGATGGATTTTAGAGTGCGAGATATCGTTAAATTCGTCTTGATTCCGCGAGTGACATAGGATTTTACTCGACTTCAAAAAAAGGGGTAATGTTTTTATGCAGTCGTGTTTATATTCAATATTTTATAAAGCATTATCATAACCATGTCCACTGCTAAACGAAGGCCTCCTTCAAGGATTTCCACAGGCACCGGCCATGGGCTTCAAGGGGCTTACCGCGCCCTTCACCAGGTTGTCGGTCGTCATCGGATTCACAAGTAGTAATAGTAAAAATATAAGTGAGTGTTCCATGATGAATTATTTTACGCACTTTCTGTGAACAACAAGAGAGGTTCTACAATTCTACGTTCTCTAATTTTTTCGAAATTTTAGAAGGTAAATTTAAAAATTTGTGAAGTTATCAGAAAAGGTTAAAACGGAACCATTATAGGATCACTCGTCTGTCTATCCGTCTGTCTGTCACAGTAAATTTTCGGATGACATACTCTCGTGTTATACTCGTGATCGGGTGTTGTCCTTGAGAACTGGCCTACTCTTGTTAAAGGCATTCAATGATTTTTACCTATAACTTTTCGTGTCATATTGTTTTCATGTTCTAATGACATACTCTGGTTTATATCAAGGATTTAATTTTGAATCATTGTTTATTTGTTGATTTTTCACAAATGACATTGTTATTATTATTTTATGACTATCAGAAAGAGTGTAATTTGCACCTATTTTGAATAAATATATTGAATTGAATTGAAAAACTAAAGTTCGTTCGCTCATTTAACCGCATCTTTGATGGCTACTGACAAACACCGTCAAATGTGCAATTGATCTCAGAGCAGCACCTAACGGAGTGTTTTTTAAGCTATTGTATAGATTTTATCGCGGGCTTTGAGGGGACCGAATCAAGAAATTTCGTAACGAAAATAAAACCTGACACCCCAAAAAATAAAATAAAATATTAGGCGATGGAGATTGATGATGGCGATTGATGATGGCGATTGACGATGGTGATTGATGATGGCGATTGATGATGGCGATTGACGATGGCGATTGACGATGGCGATTGATGATGGCGATGGCGATTGATGATGGTGATTGATGATGGCGTTTGATGATGGCGATTGATGATGGCGGTTTATGATGGCGATTTATGATGGCGATTGATGATGGCGATTGATGATGATGATGAAATTTCTTAGCGTTAATTTATTACATAAACATCCCGCGCCCCAAGGACTATAATATGGTACTGGTAAATACTGCATAAATAAAATATTAATAAATAATTTTAATTGCTTAAGTTGATAAAAAATGCTATGCAATAGCTTTACCGCGGCAGTCCCCGAATGCCACACGTCTTTTTTTTATTCACAATTGGTAAGCCCTTGGTAAGTGACGATGATGCCGAAGATGGCAGCAGGCTTACCAAGATTCCCCAACGCAATGAGGATCTGCCTATCTTATCTTCAAGCCGAAACACAGCAACACTGATGATTGGCGGCAAGACTTAGGTGGTGGTAGCTAGCCAGGCGGTCTTAGAAAACGCCATTCCACCAACTAATTCCGCCAGAAGTATGTATACCCATTAGACTCTGCGTAGAATCGAACCCGCGACCTCCTGATGTGTAGCTAATGGACTCAACCGTTACGTCACGGAGGAGGTTCAGTACGGTTACATAAAACAATAAGTTTTTTTTCACAGACATAAAGACGCTAAGTGCTAGCAGCTCAGACAAGAAGTATCGTGAAGCGCTTCTGGAGGACATGAAGACTTGGTGCCAAGCTGTCAACGCACTTTGCGCGGGAGCTACTCATGATCATCCACAGGTTGGAAGTTTCCTTCATTTTCAACCGTCTTTAAAAAACCGGCCTAGTGCAAGTGAGAACTGCACACAAAGGGTTCCGTACCATCGTACTAGATGGCACTAGTACAAAGGGTTTTGTACCATCATACTAGATGACGATAGTTTCTTCACGTTTAAAAAAAACACATTTTTGTATGGAGACTTAAACTTTTTCAAATTTTTAGTATTTGTTGTTATAGTCGCAACAGAAATACATCATCTGTGAAAATTTCAACTGTCTAGCTATCACGGTTCACGAAACACAGCCCGGCGACAGACGGACGGACGGACGGTCAGCGGAGTCTTAGTAATAGGGTCCCGTTTGTACCCTTTGTGGTACGGAACCCTAAAAAGGAGAAGGTTCCCAATTTGACTGCATGTTATTTTTTAAGATTCCCTATACCCCAAGGATGGGTGACCAATGGGACCCTATAATGCCTTCGCTATCCGTCCTTCAGCGGGCAATATTTCATGAACCGTACTAGACAGTTGAAATTTTCAAATGAGTAATTTTTATCGCCGCTGTAACAAAACAAAAATACAAATAATTAAAGGGGCCTGCATTCAAGAATCGTGTTTGTTACAGATATTTTTAAGGTATTTTTGATTTAGGTCTATCGTAAAAACGGTAATAAATACAAGTGTGAAACTTGGTGTGATTATGGTGGTCTAACATTAAATATTAAAATAACTGACCAAGTGCGAGTCGCACTAGCGCTGAGGAGTTTAAACTGAATAAAAAAAAATTCTTTCGCTCGCGTTGATGTCTTTTCTTTGTAATGTGAATAGGTATCATTGTCATAGTTGTGTGGAGATGTGTCGTGGAACGGAACCCTCGGAGCGCGAGTTCGACTCGCACTTGGCTGGTTTTTTAGTATTTAACTTGCGGTACTTTTAAATACTATAGTAACATTTATATATTAATTATTTGTATTGTAATGTAATAAGCAAAATAATAAAGAGAATTTACTTTAAGACATTAAAGCTAACAGCTAACTTTGACAAACATTAATAAAATATTAAAAAAAACTATAAACTATAAACCTGCACACACCTGCGATGAAACTAGAAGGTTGTGTGTGAAGTTGACCAACCCGCACTGGGCCCGCGTGGTCGATTAGGCCTGATCGCCCTAATTCAGGGTAGGCTCGAGCCCCTCGGTGGGGACGTATATGAGCTGATATGATGATGATGATGATAAACAATGAAGTAAGCCTCGGTCAAAAAGCCCGCCCGAAACGCTCCTGATGCAAAGGTACCCAAAACGCTGGCAACGTAGCCACGCTGAATCGGCAGCGTTTCCACGCTGAATCGGCAGCGAATCACGGATCTCCGAGGATCTCCAATGTTGCTGGTCAGACGCCTCCCCAGCTCCCGCGCAATTTTTTTATCCCCTGCGCAGATATATGCTATATTAGGGGAGGTAGATAGGTTACATGCGTCCAAAAAGTGAATCAAATAAAATGATGCCAATTGGCATCTTTTTTCTTAGTAGCATTGGGTGCAATGGAAGCGAACTACTTACAATATTGTGCGTGTAAATGGGTTTGACTTTCAATTGTTTATTTTTTTTAAATGTTTTTTTATTTATTTAAAAGCGTCGGTGGCTCAAGCGGTAACGACTCGGTCCATCTAACCAGAGGTACCGGGTTCAAATCTGGACGGCCAATGTACCAATGAGTTTTTCAAAAACTTACGTACATATACTTACCGATTGCTTTAACGGTGAAGGAAAACATCGTGAGGAAACCTGCACACGCCTGCGAAGAGACTCGAAGGTTGTGTGAAGTCGACCAACCAACTAGGCCCGCGTGGTCGACTAAGGCCTAATCGCCCTAATTCAGGGTAGGCTCAAGCCCCTCGGTGGGGACGTATATGAGCTGATATAATATATTTTTTAATTTCTTTCTCTGCCTCTGCGCACCATACGCCGCTCACCTCCACTGCAAACGGGACGAAAATACATGTTCCCTCAAGGAGCGAGTATTTCCTATGTTTTTAGGCGGCAGCCCACTCAGCAGCCGAGCTAGCTGAGCGGTTTTTATCACAAATGAGACGCTGCAAACGTGCTGACGCACGTTGCATACCATACCAAACAACGTCCTCGCTCCCAAGGGTCCAGCGACAGCCCATCAGGTCGCCTGTCATCAGAGCGGCTGAGACTGGGTGGATCTATTATAGGGTAGTCGGAACGCCAGGGGATACAAGAGCACTACCAAACAGTATGGACACTCCTTGCCGCTCTCTAGATTGCGACCTCACACCCTCGTCACCCAGATTGATACAGATTGGTTACAGTTTGGTTATCGAACGCATAGGATTTCGCCGCCATTTTGTTTGTTCCGTTATTCCTTTTTTGAAATGTCATTTCTGGCCCGTTGTGAAGTGTCCAGGGTGTGGCGCGACGGAAACAAAACACTTTTCTTTTAAATTCATTAATTTAATTTAATTCAGAGTGGTCCTATTTATTTTTTATTAAAAATAGTTTGCGTGATTGTTTCGAAAATAAATTAAAAATACGAGTGTGCTCTAAACCACACAACTGAAGTAAAACTTCTTAAGCTACATCTATATATGTTTGAAAGTAACGTCCGTTTCCCACCTTACTACCAGACCTTACTACCAGTAGTAAAGGGGGCAAATTTTATTAAATAATTAGTCATCAGAAAGTAGTCAAATCTTCTATGTCATATGGAGTTTATGAAAAGAGTTTTATTATCCTCTGAAAATGATCAAATCTTTTTATCTTATACGTTTGTTTTGATTGTTTTGACAACCGATATTGTTGCTTTGGCAAACAAAAATAAATAGTATTTCTCTTTCTATCTTCACTAATATAATATATATCCTACTCAATTTCCGTTCGCGTCGCCCGACCACACTTCCGTAACGCTCTCGTCACGCATCCACCAGCTTACTCCCCAAGTCAAGCGTGCGTAAAGAAGTTTTACTTCAAAACAAAAATGTAGTCAAATTGTATTTTGCTGTTGCGATTGAAGTTGGAAAAATCTTGGTGGCACTTCACATCGCTATTCGGTGTTCGCATTTTTGTCGGCTTTGTTCGCTATATTCGTGTTGAAGACCGATTAACAAGAATACACCGTCTACACCACGTTCATGAGCAGCGAATATACGAATATTTGTGCTATAGTGTCGAACGCATCGAACGCAAAGATGGACGTGTTGACTGCAGCAGCGGCTTTTTATTGTCAAGAGGAGGTTCTCAATCAGACTGTATGTTTTTTTTAAACTTTTTTATGTGTGTTACCTCAGAACTTTTGACTGGGTGAACCGATTTTGATGATTCTTTTTTTGTCGAAAGCTAGTGCTTTTCGTGTGGTCCCATATAAATTTTATCAAAATCAGAGTAGTACTTTATTAGAAAATTAACAAAAACCAAAAATAATAATGCAAAATTGTTCGAAGTTGTTGCGATGGAAGTCGGTTTTTTAACGTGTTTAGCGTTTTCAATTATCATTGTGCTTATCACCAGTACATGTTATGCGTACATAAAATCAAAGTCGTTAAAAGACCATGGAGAAGACGCTTCTGTTTTTATGAGATGCATGTTGCGGGTCCCATATGCAGGAATGCATTTGATAGTATTCCAAAAATAGCATGACAAGGTCATTTGTCCAATCCATTTTGGCGCGATCGAGCTGTAAATAAAGTAAGTAAACACGTCCGCCGCTGTTGCGCACCGCACGCTATGATGCTACACTGAGCGAGCGATGTGTGGACGCGAAACGAACATATTCGGCATATTCGTAATCCTTTGATATGCTGCAAAAATCGATACGAATATAAACGACTACTATATAAACGACTAAATTTGGTGAATTAATATTGAATTGAACACTTTCATTGCAGGAATTGAATGACTCCGCTCAGCAGTTCGCGAAAGCATCCCAGAAACTATCCTTTGTTTTCAGTCCACGGGCTTACAGGGCTAGGGAACAACTTGTAAGAATCTTTTACATAACTATTTCCTTCAGTAGCAGGTGGTCTACTTTCCTAAAATGACCACTTTTCCAAATTCACAAAATGTCAATTTTCCCAAATAATATACCACTTTCCCAAATATACCACATTAGCAAATTTACTACTTTCCCAAAATTACCACTTTCCCAAACATAAAAACTTCCCAAAATTACAAATTTCCCAAATATACCACTTTCCCAAAATTACCACTTTACCAAATTATACCAATTTTCCCAAAATTACCATTTTACCAAATATACCAGTTTCCCAATTATACCACTTTCCCAAATTTTTTCTTCCATTCTGCAACATACTTTCGTACTGATTTGTTTACTACTTTACCAATAAGATTATAACATGTTTATGTATAGGCATCGGTTTTGAGTGCTGGCCATTGGCCCCGCCCATTGTCATGCATCAACCGTCTCCCACCACAGCGCTCATTACTTGTGCCGATATCTTTACTTACATTGACCCATCTTTTACAATCGCCCTTACGTTAAGAATTTAATCAAAAAATAAATACTATATTGCCGTGTGAAATGTGCTGGTCTTATGTAGCCGTCATCAACTATACAGGGTCTAACAAAGTTGGTGTGGGTCCCAGTAACTGGGGCTTCGACTTATCATACTGACAGCTTTTGTTCTGTGACTTTGCTGAAATCGCAAATAAATATAAGTACATACAAATAGATCAGCTGATCGATCAATTTTGCGCATTTTTTTATGGAGGGCCCAAATATTTTTTGAAGTGAAATTCTTTAGGCGCGTTGGACATTTTTTGAGATGGGAAAACCATTGAATTCGTGACACTGTAATGTATCGTAACCGACATAGCACCAGAAACACTCGCAGAGTAAAAATTATAAAACTGTAATTGTGATGGAAAAACTCGCGACACTGCAATGTAACAAAAAGCCATTGAACTCGCGACTTTGTAATGTATCAAAAAATCGTTGAAATCGTGACACTGTAATGTAAAGTCACCAACATCGTACCAGAAACACTCGCAGGGTGTAAACTTATAAAACTGTAAAAAGCTTCACTTCTTTCGGCACTCCCGGAGTGGTTAGGTTTTTTTGAGAATTGACTATGGGATCCTTGGGGAAAAGTTGTTCAATGAGATTAGTAGAACCGACAGTTAATGTTTCCTACACCAATTGTTTACATCCTGTATATTTGTTATCTAACAATATTACATTGCAAAGTGTTTTTAATAGCGACGTCCTTGCAAACTTATGTATTTTTATCTGCTAGTTGTTAGAGCTATCATCGCTCGCCAACGAACGGTCCACGGCATTGGTGGACGACACAAACAAAATGGCCGACTTGATGGGCGGGGCGAACGCGTCGAGACTACGTGGGCACGGCCTTGCGGTTGATAATGCCGCCAGAGCGCTCTCCGCTACTGCACAGGTTTGTACAATTTTTTTTTATTCCCAATTGGTAAGACCTTGGCATCATCTCACCTGATGGTAAGTGACGATGATGCCGAAGATGGAAGCGGGCTTACCAAGATTCCCCAACGAAATGGGGAACTGGCTATCTTATCTTCAAGGCGGAACACATCAATGTTGTTAGCATTGATGTTTGGCGGCAAGATTTAGATAAGATGGTGATTGCTAGCCAGGTGGGCTTAGAAAATGCTCTTCCACCAACCAAACCGAATCTTACAAAGTTATAATCCGCCGGGAATCGAACCCATGACCTCCTGATGTGAAGCTAATGGCTATAACCAATACGCCACGAAGGTGGTTTAACAATAAAATAAGTTTGTTGTAATTCTTGAAATTTCATGTTATTAGATTAAAGGAATTAGGTTCAGCGTTGGATCCTACGATCTATCTTTACTACCAATATCGCATTTAGAAAAGCCTGTCTGCCTTCCAGTATGTCTTACAACCGTCTCCGTGACGTAATGGTTAAGCTCATTAGCTTTACATCAGGAGGTCGCGGGTTCAATTCCCAGCGGAGTCTAACTTTGTAAGACTCGGTTTGGTTGGTGGAAGGGCATTTTCTAAGCCAGCCTGGCTAGCTACCACCATCTCATTTAAGTCTTGCCGCCAAACATTAATGGTACGAGCATTGATGTGTTCCAGCTTGAAGAATAGATATCCAGTTCCCCATTGCGTTTGGGAATCTTGGTATCCCGGGTTAAAATCCGGATGTACCATAGAGTTTTTCGAAACTTACTAGTACGAGTACGTACATCATCATATCAGCCGGAAATCGTCCACTGCTGGACAAAGGCCTCCCCCAAGGTTTTCCACGACGACCGGTCCTGCGCTGCCCGCATCAATCGGCTTCCCGCGATCTTCAACAGGTCGTCGGTCCACCGCGTGGGAGGCCTGCCTACGCTATGTTTTCCGGTGCGCGGTCGCCACTCGAGAACTTTACTGCCCCATCGGCCATCTGTTCTACGAGCTATGTGCCCTGCCCACTGCCACTTCAGTTTAGCGATTCTATGAGCTATGTCGGTTACTTTACGTACATGTTCTTACCGATTGCTCTAACGGTGAAGGAAAACATCGTGAGGAAACTTGCACATCTGATTCCAGATGTGTTTGAAGGTTGCGTCGCTTAAGTCCGTGGGTGTAAATCGAAAATGCCCTACACGTGACCGCGGGTGATACTTAGTGCAACACCAGGCAACTGCCGCCTATCCCTTGGATAGCAAGATTAATTATTGTGCCACACGATAAGAGAGACATAGAGAGGTAAGCCCACTCCCATCTTCGTCATGATCGTCACTTACCATCATCAGGTCAGATGATGCCAAGGGCTTACCAACTGTGGATAAAACAAAAATGGACCTCTGTTTACCCTGTATTTTTTACTTATATTCTCCACAGTTAACTGTACCCCATATAGAAGATTTCCGCTGTCGCTCCGCTCTCCTGAACTCCACCGAAGCTCTCTCATCATCAGCCCGCAACCTGTTGTCTGAGTCCCAGGAGTTGCAGGATGATGAGACCGGCTGCAAAGTGCTGGAGGCCAAGGTCCACCAGCAGAGGCAGGAGATGCAGAACAAGAGCATGGTGTTAGAGACAGCTTTGCAGGGGTTGAGGGAGACTTGTTGGGTTGTTGAAGGTATTTGCTTGTAAACACTGTATTGTACAGAGGCCAGCATATCTAGCTCGCATATGTCTAGCTTGATGTGCAGGCCTCTATATATATATAGAGGCCAATATTATTTTTTTTGAGGATCATATTGTCCTTTGACATTTTTTTAATACTGTAAACTTGACATTGACAATATGAAATAAATAAATCTAATCTATATATTGTAACTGACAATGCTAAACACATTAAAAACCGATTTCAATTTGTTTATTAATTTGCAAAAAAGCTACAATATAAAGATTTTTTTGATTAGTCCACAATTGACGAAAATAACGTTGAACAAACGCATACTGATAAATATAGAGATTATTTTCTGAAGTCGGATAAAACGAAAAGATAGCTGTACCCTAGGTGTGATAAAATGTCAGCCGAAAACGTACACCGCGCTGTGCTGTCCTGCGCTGCCCGCATCCAGAAGTTTTTGCCGTTTTTCGGCTGATATAATGATGATGAAGATAAAATATATACTCGTACATTTTTAGTGGTACGTATGCCGAAGAGCATCGGTGGCGTAGCGGTTAGGGCCTCTACCTCCTGTCCGGGAGGTCGTGTTTCGAATCCTGCCAAGTACCAATGTGTTTTCAAATTTTAATTTCATATGTACGTTTATCCGAAGCTCTTACTGTGAAGGAAAACATCGTGAGGAAACCAGCACATGCCTGCAAAGAAACCCGACCAACCCGCACTGGGCCCGCGTGGTCGACTAAGGCCCGATAGCTCTAACTCAGAGTAGGCTCGAGCCCCTCAGTACGTCCGTATATAGGCTGATATGATGATGGCGAGTAGAACCATACGCTGGGTTAAATTAACACGACAAGTAAATGAAAATAAGGTATGATGAGATGCCTGGAAAAGATCGTTACTTTAACTTACAGGTTCAACAGAAACCCCTGAAGACAAGTGTCAGCGTCTCAAGTTCATTGCGACTTTACCCGTTGCTCAGAAGAAAATAGAATCAGCTGAAGAAAGAATAAACAATAAGGTTATCATCAGAATGTGTTTAATTCTATGTAAACTTTTCACGCTTCAATTAGGGATATGCTAATTAGTAAAATATGTGATGTCCCACCCCCTCGACCATCTCTGTGCAAAAAATCACAGCAATCCAATCCATTGTTTTGTAGCGATTTTAAAGAAATTAACCAAAAAATAGTATTTTTTAATTTATCTCAGTAACTGCATCGATATATGTTATCTTCACGAGATTAAAAGTAGCCTATGTCCTTCCCAGTGACACCAGGATACCTGTATGCCAAATTTTATCAAAATTGGTTAAGGTATTGTTGGTTGAGGCGTTGAAGCGTCAAAAGGTAACAAACAAAATATTAACAAACAAACACATTTTTACATTTATAATATTAGCACAGTACAATAAAGAGTACTAGCGTACAGTATGGTCACTCCCTGCCTCCCGTTGAAAGTGCCGCCCACCCCCGCTCAGTAGCCTCAAACGCAACCCTAGCTACTCATACAAGCATGGTACGCGTTCACCTACACGAGCTTAGACTGTGTGCGTAGGAACGCATTTGATCGTCAGTGACCGAGGTGTGATATTAGTAAGAATTCTATATAGGTTGTAAGTTACAATAAACCATACTGATGCCAAACAGTACCTATTCTCCAAATACCACGTCACCGGATTATCGAGGCCCTACAGTATTGAAAAGTTTCAGAAATACACCAAACGATAGTGTTATTTGAATAAAGCCATTATGGTGCCGTAGCATAGAAAAGGCTAGCTTTCAGAATTGCTAAACTTCATTGGAAGTGGGTGGCGCACGTAGCTCGTAGAACGGATTGCCGTTGGGGCAGTAAAGCTCCCGAGTGGCGACCACGCACCGGGAAACGTACCGTAGGCATGCCTCCTACTCGGTGGTCCGATGACCTGGTGAAGGTCGCGGAAAGCCGCTGGATGCGGGTAGCGCGTCGTGGAAATCCTTGGAGAGGCCTATGTCCAGCAGTGGACGTCCTTCGGCTGATATGATGATTATGATAGAAATAGCTTCGACTCAGCATAAGCATAATGATGTCAAGTATTATGATCATCATTGTATACAGGTGTAGATAAAAAGACCGCTCCCGGAAACTTAAACAGGAGGCTCTACTCATGAAACTGAACTGAACTGATCCCATACCGAAAGCAAAAAAAAATTGAACTTCATGTAAAGGTTGTCTGATCCGCTGATCGAATTGTATGAAAATTAAAACCCAATATATTTAATATGGGTTCCTTGGGGGATGGTCGCAGACCATGAGTAGAACCCTGCTTAAGTTTCCGGGAGCGGTCTTTTTACCCGACGAATTCCCAAAAAAGAACTGTAATATTTTGCGGATAGATGGATTTATGTATATTTCTTTGGCTAAACCTGTAGCTTAATGGATTAGGTGTCATTAGATTCGTCAAAAGCGTCGGTGGCTCAACCGGTAACGACTCGGTCCATCTAACCAGAGGTACCGGGTTCAAATCTGGACGGCCAATGTACCAATGAGTTTTTCAAAAACTTACGTACATATACTTACCGATTGCTTTAACGGTGAAGGAAAACATCGTGAGGAAACCTGCACACGCCTGCGAAGAAACTCGAAGGTTGTGTGTGAAGTCGACCAACCCGCACTAATCGCCCTGATTCAGGGTAGGCTCGAGCCCCTCGGTGGGGACGTATATGAGCTGTTATAATAATAAATAAAGATTCGTTTTGATCCCGAAAGTGACAAAGAATACTTTTTAACCCAACTACCAAAAAAAGAGGTGTAATATTTTTGTGAGGTCAGTCTTTTAATTTTAAATTAATACACCCTGTATATCTTTTATTACTTTTGTTGCATCGAGAAACTTATCATAGCAATTTTGTTTAACAGCCAGCAAAATCGAAAAAGCTTAACGAAGATAAAGCGAAAATGCTGAAAGACAAGTTGGAAAAAGATCTGTCGATATTAAAGTCTGCTGTAGCTCTCCTCATACAAGCGAACTCAGGTAAGTTTTGTCGCCTTCTTAATAGGTTGATTCACAGTACGAGAAAGTAAGAGTGTGTTGTGTTGTGAAACCACGGTAAAAGTGAAACTTTACAGTGGACGAAACGATCATGGCTGCTCTCGCTACGATACAGAGGACGAAACGATTATACCGTCAGACGAAAGCGACCGTCACGCGACATGCAACACACAGGCGAAAAAATTACCTTATTAAAAAAGTACCTCATCACATCAGCCAAAGGATGTCAACTGCTGGACATAGGCTGCCCTAGTTGGGGGGTTTGGCCGTAATCGGCACCCATGGAAGAGATGGGATGGCCATATTCTAAACCTCATAGTCGCCTCGTAAGACACCCATGGAAGAGATGGGATGGCCATATTCTAAACCTCATAGTCGCCTCGTAAGACACCCATGGAAGAGATGGGATGGCCATATTCTAAACCTCATAGTCGCCTCGTAAGACACCCATGGAAGAGATGGGATGGCCATATTCTAAACCTCATAGTCGCCTCGTAAGACACCCATGGAAGAGATGGGATGGCCATATTCTAAACCTCATAGTCGCCTCTTAAGACACCCATGGAAGAGATGGGATGGCCATATTCTAAACCTCATAGTCGCCTCGTAAGACACCCATGGAAGAGATGGGATGGCCATATTCTAAACCTCATAGTCGCCTCGTAAGACACCCATGGAAGAGATGGGAGGGCCATATTCTAAACCTCATAGTCGCCTCGTAAGACACCCATGGAAGAGATGGGATGGCCATATTCTAAACCTCATAGTCGCCTCGTAAGACACCCATGGAAGAGATGGGATGGCCATATTCTAAACCTCATAGTCGCCTCTTAAGACACCCATGGAAGAGATGGGATGGCCATATTCTAAACCTCATAGTCGCCTCGTAAGACACCCATGGAAGAGATGGGATGGCCATATTCTAAACCTCATAGTCGCCTCGTAAGACACCCATGGAAGAGATGAGATGGCCATATTCTAAACCTCATAGTCGCCTCGTAAGACACCCATGGAAGAGATGGGATGGCCATATTCTAAACCTCATAGTCGCCTCGTAAGACACCCATGGAAGAGATGGGATGGCCATATTCTGAACCTCATAGTCGCCTCTCAAGACACCCATGGAAGAGATGTGATGGCCATATTCTATACCTCATAGTCGCCTCTTAAGACACCCATGGAAGAGATGGGATGGCCATATTCTAAACCTCATAGTCGCCTCTTAAGACACCCATGGAAGAGATGAGATGGCCATATTCTAAACCTCATAGTCGCCTCGTAAGACACCCATGGAAGAGATGGGATGGCCATATTCTAAACCGGAAACAATACAACTATTATAAAAATACCTACTATTTTATTAAATATATTTACAGGGTGTAACAAAATTGGTGTATTAAATGGAGCTTCTACCCATCATAGTGAAAAACATCTGTTTTACGACTTTGCTGAAATCGCAAAAAAAATTTTACTCTTCATACAAATCGATCAGCTAATCGACCAATTTTGTACATTTTAGTATGGAAGGTCCAATTTTTTTTTTGAGAAATGACTATGGGTTCCTTAGGGGAAAGTTGTTCAGTATGATGAGTAGAATCTCCAGTCAACAGGTTTTACACAATTTTTAACAACCTGTATAGCATTTATTCTAGAATAGCAGAAAAACTTACTTCTTCTTAGTGAATCGATCCTTTGGCTTGAATTACAATTTTCCAGAATACTCTGCTACCCGGACTGAATTGTACAGGTCCTCGCGTGTACAGCTGCTAGTATACGCGGGGCAGGACAACAGGTGTTCCATGGTCTGGGGAGAGGCATCGCACTCGCCTGCGCTATCGCAGCTGTAGCCCCCCCCCCCCCCCCCCCCCCACCTGCACATATTTTTCGGCCTTCCTTGAGTCCAGAGTCTGTTTAATGACTTCTATGTCGGCCAGAGAGATATCAGGGGATGTCAGGGGGGAGTAGATAGTGGGATGTGTGTTACCGCGGGATACCGTCAGAGTCAGAATCTTGCTTGTTTTTTTTTTTTTTATAAAAAATTTGAGTGCGTTTGACTGCAACTCACCTGATGGTAAGTGATGATGCAGTCGAGGATGGTACACGCAAACTCAAATAATGCCTCTTCACTCTTGCCTTGAAGATCCCCAAATTATAGGAATCGGGAAACACTGACGCAGGCAAGGAGTTCCACTCCTGCGCTGTACGCATAATAAATGAAGAAGCGTAACGATTCGTGCGAAAAGGTGGAACATCAACAACAAAGGGGTGCAACCCCTCCCTGCGTCTCGTTGACCGACGGTGGAATGGAGCAGGGGGAATGAGGTCGTGAAGTTCTTGCGCGCACTCTCCGAAATGAATTCGATAGAATACTGATAGACAGGCGACTTTGCGGCGATGCTCAAGGCTTTGGAGCTTGTCATTGACTAGCTCGTCGTCACCAATGAGTCTCCGTGCGCGTCGGTCGATGGCGTCCAAGGTATCCAGCTGATAGCGGGCTTGCTTGTGTGAAATTTTAATTAATTCCATTTTACATTTATAAAAACATCAAATTATTTCGTCAAAAGCAATGGCGCTTGTGAAGTCACTATGCTTAGTAATGCGAAAATTTTGTTTTTAACAGTTGATATAAAGTAGGTAAGTAGTCAAATACGTTTTGTCCGCATTCCCTGCCGGGCGTCTGTATTCCCCGATTTGTACAATTAGGAATCTTCAAGACGAGAGTGAATAGGCACTATTTGAGCTTGCATGTTACATCCTCGGCACTTACCATCAGGTGAGGTGCAGCCAAACACACTCTAATTTTTAGTAAAAAAAATTAGGAATTAAAAAGCTTACGCTGTTTAAAATGTTTCAGATCCGCATAAGAAAGACTTCGTCAATGCTGAGCAAGCACTAATTACTATTACTGATTTGATGCCTTCTATCATCGATGGTAAGTACCTGAGTTATTTTAAAAGAGGCAGTAGAATATAAAAAAAAAACAAATGAACAATAATTGGAAACGCTACACGTTAAAAAAATTTACTTCCATCGCAACCACTTAGTACAATTTTTAATATTATAACTAGCTATCGAATACAAAAATAATTATGATTATCAGTTTACAATCTGAATTGATATCGCGTAACAAACATAAAAAAAAATTACAGTCGAATTGAGAACCTCCTCCTTTTTGGAAGTCGATTGAAAAAATAGAATAAATTCTTTCTCGGGTAGCACTTAACATGGTAGTGTAATCGTGTGCATACAAAAACCAACAATTACGATTACAAATATTTAGTAGCAATGAATAGAGGGAATTTCACCTGACAATACTAATATTGATTAAATCATAGGACAAACCGAAATCAAATTACGATTTTCCTGAAAAAAAAAACATAGGTTTTTTTTTTAAATAAAAAAATGCCTCTTACTATTTTAATGAAACTACTAGTAAGTGAGTAATTGTGAATAAAAAAAAATCGAGCGAGACCTACAGTACTCGCATATGATGTGTAACATGTGACAAAATACTTTATAAAAGGACGGCAAAGATACGGCAGACTAGGCTGTATGGTCATAGATACCTTTGCCTTTTCCGCGCTTTTAAAGCCTAAAAAAAGGACGGCAAAGATACGGCAGACTAGGCTGTATGGTCATAGATACCTTTGCCTTTTCCGCGCTTTTAAAGCCTGAAAAAACGCGACTTCCTGTTACAATGGGACACATTTCCGTCCCATTTCACGAAATCACTCGCACAAATTGCAGGAAAGCGAGAGCAAAGATGTTACACATCAAAAAAAGAACTTAATAAGATCTACTACACTGGGTAGTTTATTTTCCAAAAAAAAAAACTCATACATACAAGTACATCCCATAGAGACTCAAATCATATCAAGTCTAATATGACTTTTTTATTTGCTACTAAGTAAGCTATTGTTGATTTGTGTATACTACACTATAATCTTAATCATTTATTGGTAGAAAAAATAATTACACGTTAATTTCTATTAAAGATAAATTGAAAAAAAAATACAAATGTCAACACCAAAATAAAATATTAGATAGTAAAAGAGTCAGTCAATACAAAAATAATAATAATATGTCATTTTTTTAAATAAAAAAAGTATCAAAAAAAAACTTAAACTGTAAAACGTGTGCTCAAGAAGCCACCGCTTTAACTTTGCCTTGAAGCTTGCCTGTGTGAAAGCCTCAGTGATATGATTCGGTAGTTTGTTGTACACTGTTGGCCCCAACAAACGAGTCATCTGTACTACGTCAGACGGTGGTGAAAGATTTACGGGAAAGTATGTACAGCGTCGCTGTACAATTTATTAAGAATCTTTTAGCGTAGCGTAGGTGCCCCATCAAAATCTCAACTCCCATTTTTATTGCCATCACAATACCTTCTTCACTCCTTTGTCACTTGAAAGTAGAAAAATCGGACAATTGCGAGTCAGAGCCGCACACAAAGGGTTGCATACTATTATACTAGATGGCGCTAGTGCAAAGGGTTCCGTACCGCCATATTAGATGGCGCTAGTTTCTTCATGGTTAAAAAAAACACGTTTTTTGTATGGAGACCCCTCTTATTTTTTCATATTTTCTTACTTTCAGTATTTGTCGTTATAGTGGCAACAGAAAAACATCATCTGTGAAAATTTCAACTGCCTATCTATCATGGTTCATGAAATACAACCTGGTGACAGACAGACCGATAGATAGACAGACAGACGGACGGAAAGCGAAGTCTTGATAATAGGGCCTCGTTTTCACCCTTTGGGTACGGAACCCTAAAAATAACCTAACCGCTCCAGGAGTGCCGACAGAAGTAAAAACTTTTTACAGTTTTATTAGTTTTGACCCTCCGAGTGTTCCTGGCGAACGACTAGGTTGACAAAGTTTTGACCCTGTGATTGTTCCTGGTAACGTAACCGACGTTACAGTGTCGCGAGTTCAATGGTTTTTTCTTATCTCGAAAATGCTCAACACGCCTAAAGAAGTGTCAAAAAAAGATTGAAAAAGAGAGAAATAATCAAGAGCAATGATGAAACGCTCATCAAAATCATGATTTTCGTCTAAATTGGGGACCAATTGATAACAATAACACAAGATCTAATTTACAATTAACACATTTATCTTTCTGCTTAGTTACAAAATAAGTAATATTTCTTCTTCAGATACAAAAGCTATTTCGTATAGCGATAAAAAGTTTGATGTCAAAGCTACGCTGGATCATTTGAAAGCTCTAAATGACGCTGTTAGAGGAATCTGTGCTGCAGTTGAGAGAGAAAATGCTGAGGTAATATCAAATGAAGTACACTGTAAATGACGCTATTAGTGGAATCTGTGCTGCACTTGAGAAAGAAAATGCTAAGGTAATATGTAATTAAGTACAATATAAATGATGCTGTTAAAGGAATCTGTGCTGCAGTTGTGAGAGAAAATTCTAAGGTAATATAAAATTAAGTACAATATAAATGCCGCTGTTAGAGGAATCTGTGGTGCAGTTGAGAAAGAAAATGCTACGGTAATTTTGTGTATTTTTATAGCTTTGGGAAATCAACAGCTTACATATTTTAGTAATCAATAGTACAAGTGGAACTAGCCAAAAAACTAACTAAAAAAGCTTCACAGATTTCTGCTAAAGTTAGGAGATGTGCAAACGAGGGTGTAACATAAAATTAAGTAAAATTTAAATGACACTGTTTGATGAATCTGTGCTGCAGTTCAGAGAGAAAATAGTAAGGTAATATAAGATTAAGAACAATAAAATGACGCTGTTAGAGGAATCTTTGCTGCGGTTGAGAGAGAAAATGCTGAGATAATATGAAATGAAGTACACTGTAAATGACGCTATTAGGGGTATATGTGTTGCAGTTGAGAGAGAAAATTCTAAGGTAATATAAAATTAAGTACAATATAAATGACGCTGTTAGAAGAATCTGTGCTGCACTTGAGATAGAAAATGTTAAGGTAATATAAGATTAAGAACAATATAATGATGCTGTTAGAGGAATCTTTGCTGCGGTTGAGAGAGAAAATGCTGAGGTAATATGAAATAAAGTACACTGTAAATGACGCTATTAGGGGTATCTGTGTTGCAGTTGAGAGAGAAAATTCTAAGGTAATATAAAATTAAGTACAATATAAATGACGCTGTTAGAAGAATCTGTGCTGCACTTGAGATAGAAAATGTTAAGGTAATATAAGATTAAGAACAATATAATGACGGTGTTAGAGGAATCTTTGCTGCGGTTGAGAGAGAAAATGCTGAGGTAATATGAAATGAAGTACACTGTAAATGACGCTATTAGGGGAATCTGTGTTGCAGTTGAGAGAGAAAATGCTAAGGTAATATAAAATTAAGTACAATATAATGACGCTTTTAGAGGAATCTTTGCTGTAGTTGAGAGAGAAAATTCTAAGGTAATATAAAATTAAGTACAAAATAATGAAGCTTTTAGAGGAATATTTTATGACTATATCAGAAAGAGTGTAATTTGCACCTATCTTATATATAAAAATGAATCGCAAAATGTGTTGGTAAGCGCATAACTCGAGAACGGCTGGACCGATTTGACTAATTCTTTTTTTTTCGAGTTCGTTATTGTCAGGAGAAGGTTCTTATGTAGGTAAGGATAGGGTAGGGTAGGGTAGGGTAGTGTAGTGTAGTGTAGGGTAGGGTAGTGTAGGGTAGGGTAGGGTAGTGTAGTGTAGGCTAGTGTAGTGTAGTGTATGTAGGGTAGGGTAGGGTAGTATAGGGTAGGGTAGGGTAGGGTAGTGTAGGGTAGGGTAGGGTATTGTAGTGTAGGGTAGCGTAGAGTAGTGTAGTGTAGTGTGAGGTAGTGTAGGGTAGGGTATTGTAGTGTAGTGTATGTAGGGTAGGGTAGGGTAGGGTAGTGTAGGGTAGGGTAGTGTAGGGTAGGGTAGTGTAGTGTAGTGTAGGGTAGGGTAGGGCAGTGTAATGTAATGTAAGGCGGTACGTAGTTCGCCGGGACAGCTATTTTAAATAAATATTTTGATTCTTGACAAAAGATGATTTACAAATAGTAATTTGATTATAGGATCTAGACGCATCGGCCAAGAGACTTGCAGAAGCATCTGAAAAACTTACTTTTGTGATCCACCCACGAAAGAAACAGCGGAAAGAAGAACAGGTGTGTATGAGAACGCTGTAAAAGAGACGCTATTGCGACTCGCGCACCGCGGACCCAAAAAAGAAAGCGCACAACTCAAAAATAAATACTCAAAATTAAAATCATCTAAGTAGGGATGCATCGATACTCCTTTTTGCCGACACGATAGCGATATCGATACTCTTTTAAAAATATCGGCAATACCGATAACGATACCAATACTCTTAGTGAATTTTATTGTCTGGTTAGTTATTTTCGACGCTGAAGCGGTGTCTAAGTTACAACTGATGCTACAGGACATGTTTTCTTAACAATACATACACATTGCTTGGGAATTATCAAATGTTGAAAGTTTAAAACTATTCTTTAAGGCAATTTTGTGTTTTGAAATTAAAATTATTTTGCTATTTGCTAAATAGTTATAAAAATACTCATACGCATTCTAATGAATTTCGATAAGTAATTTAGTATTTTATTTAGCATGGAAAAAGTCAATAAAAAAGCCAACAGAGACTACAAGTTCGTGCCTCGTTTACAAGAAAATAGACGAAACAAACAAACTTCGCGGGAAGCTGCTGGATGCGGGCAGCGCAGAACCGGTCGTCGTGGAGATCCTTGGGGGAGGCCTATGTCCAGCAGTGGACTTCCTTCGGCTGATATGATGATGATGATGATGAGACGAAACAAAAGGCGCGTTTACATTACTTTTTAAAGCGCAAGTTGAGTAAAGTTGTAGTTGAATCAGCAATAAACATAATTATCGTCGATATATCGATATCGGTATCGGATGCATCCCTGATCTAAAGCACCTATATCAGTTGTTTTGTTAAATAGTTTGACATCGACCTATTTTGTTAGTAACTGCATTAAATCAAATAGTGGCACATGAATTCTTTCCAGACTAAACATTCATTTTTATGAATTGGATTGTAGTTTTTTGATATTTTGTTGTCTTGAGTTGTTATAACTTAAACGGTGAAGATTTTTAAATGGCATTTTTTAGTTTATTTTATTAGTTAGCTGTACGTCTTTCAAGTAGGTAATCCTTACTAAGTTTTTGTTTGTTTGTTACCGCTACACGCTTTAACACCTCATCCAATCTTGAGGAAATTTGGCAAGCAGGTAGCCTATATTATGGGAAAGGACATCTATAGGCTACTTTTTATCCTGAGAAAATAGCATAGTCCGATAGAGTTCCTGACGGAACTGAAACGATGCCCACGCGAGCGAAGCTGCGGGCAAAAGCTAGTAAATAAAAATAAATCCAAAAGATGTGTTTGTTTGTTTGTTATTTCTTCACGCTTCAACAACTCAACCAATCTTGGCAGAATTTTGTATCCTGTGAAAATAGCATATCCGATACAGTTCTTAAGGAAACAAAACAAAGGACAAATTTTTTAAACAAAAATACAAATTTCACAACGTAGTAACAATTGTGATTTTTTGCACAGAAATGGTTAATGGTTATGGGAAATGACATGACTAATAATTAACAAATGTTGTGATTTTTTGCACAGAAATGGTTAAAATACCACTCATTCCCAAATATAGTCATAACTATGAGCGCGCGGGCGAAGCTGCGGGCAAAAGCTAGTAAAATGATCCTTACTTAATATCATAAACGCGAAAGTTTGGATGTTTGTTACTCTTTCACGCAAAAACTGCTAAACGTATCTGGATGAAATTTGGTAGGTAGACAGGTTATGATGTGGACTAACATTTAGGTATAGTATACTTTATACCACGCTCGCAAGCCGCTTGAGGCTCGCGCACTGTGGACCCTCGGAGACAGTCATAGAAACTATGTTCACGCGAGCGTAGCCGTTGGCAAAAGCTAGTAAGTAAGTTTTAGTTTACAATTTGTGACAAGATACCTTTGAATATCTTTTTTTCTGAAGCTGGTCACACTTTGCTCATCGGCGTCTGCTGAGGCGAAGCAAATGGTGGTTGTTGCCCAGCGCGCAGCACAAGAGTTGGACGGGTTGGCGCGATACGAACTGTCAGAGGGGGCAGAGAGTTTACTGGATGCTTCCGACGCATTGGTCACCACTACACAGGTTTGTTGAAGGGATTTGAAAATGTATTAAGGGATTTGAAAAAGTATTTGCTTAAGTTTAACGTCTTATTCTGGATTCTGCTAACGATTGCAAGTGAGCAACGGTTTGTTGGATCAGGTCTTCTTTGATAAGGTTATAGTGTTATTCAAGATCCTCATCACCTTTTTATCAGCCAATCGTCCACTGCTAGAGAAAGCTCCCTCCCTCCCCTAAGGATTTCCACAACGATCGGTTCGGGAATTTCCCGTGGCACTACCAGTGGAACTACTGGTAGTGCCATAGTTAAATTTAATTTACCGTAGCACTACCAATAGCTATTAAGTCATCATCATCATATCAGCCGAAGGAAGTCCACTGCTGGACATAGCCCTCCCCCAAGGATCTCCACGACGACCGGTTCTGCGCTGCCCGCATCCAGCGGCTTCCCGCGACCTTCACCAGGTCATCGGTCCACCGAGTGGGAGGCCTGCCTACACTACGCTTTCCGGTGCGTGGTCGCCACTCGAGAACTTTACTGCCCCAACGGCCATCTGTTCTACGAGCAATGTGCCCCGCCCACTGCCACTTAAGTTTAGCAATTCTGAGAGCTATGTCGGTTACTTTGGTTCTCTTACGGATCTCCTCGTTTCTGATTCGATCACGCAGAGAAACTCCGAGCATAGCACGCTCCATTGCCCTTTGAGTGACCTTGAGCCTTCTTATGAGGCCCATAGTAAGCGACCATGTCTCAGTTCCGTACGTCATCACTGGCAACACACATTGGTCGAAGACCTTGGTCTTAAGACACTGCGGTATCTGGGACGTAAAGATATTGCGAAGCTTCCCAAACGCTGCCCAGCCGAGTTGGATTCGACGATTGATCTCTTTCTCGAAGTTGGACCTACCTAACTGGACTGTTTGTCCCAGGTATACATATTCGGTAACAACTTCGAGTGTAGAGCCTCCAACCTTCAGAGGAGTAGGTATGACACGGACGTTTGACATAATTTTCGTCTTGTCCATGTTCATTCTAAGACCCACTTGTTGAGAGGCTCTACTGAGGCCATCGAGCATTGTGCCTAAGTCGTCCATAGTCTCAGCCATGACCACGATATCGTCAGCGAATCGAAGGTGGGTGATGTACTCGCCGTTGATATTGATGCCGAGTCCACCCCAGTCCAAAAGCTTAAAAACATCTTCCAGGGCGGCGGTGAACAGTTTCGGAGATATAACGTCTCCCTGTCTCACCCCTCGCTGCAGCTGGATAGGTTCCGAGTTTTGATCCTGGAGGCGAACCGACATGGTGGCGTTTTCATACAAACACTTCAGCACTTCGATGTATCGATAGTCAATTTGGCACCTCTGGAGAGACTGTAACACAGCCCAGGTTTCGACCGAATCGAAGGCTTTCTCATAGTCCACGAACGCCAAGCACAGTGGCTGATTGTACTCTTCGGTCTTCTGTATAATCTGCCGCAGCGTATGTATGTGGTCTATGGTACTAAATCCTTTTCGGAAACCGGCTTGTTCGGGAGGCTGGAAGTCGTCAAACCTGCGCGCGAGACGATTCGTAATGACCCTCGAAAACAGTTTGTAGATATGGCTCAGAAGTGAGATGGGTCTGTAGTTCTTCAGCAGGGTATTGTCGCCCTTTTTGAAGAAAAGCACGACCACACTTCTGTGCCATGCCTTAGGCGTTTGTCCCTCAAGTATAACGGAATTAAATAATTTCTGAAGAGCTTTAAGTACCGGTGTTCCACCTGCTTTCAGAAGTTCAGCCGTAATTCCATCATCACCCGGTGCCTTATTGTTTTTAAGCTGTTTAAGAGCCATTCTAATCTCGTACAGGCTGACGTCCGGGATATCTTCGGTATAGTGTCGGGTAAGTCTAGCTCTTGGGTCTTTAGCCAGATCGCTGACAGGCGGACGTGTGGTCGTGTACAATTGTCCGTAGAACTTCTCAACTTCTTCCAGCAACTCAGTCTTAGACGATATGATCCTGCCGTCCTCAGTCTTCAGCTTGGTCAGTTGGCTTTGACCAACAGACAGATCTCTAGCGAACACTTTTGAGCCTTTGTTGTTTTCAATCGCCTCTTTAATACAATTTGTATTAAAGTGGCGCAAATCGCGAGTTAAAGACTTAGAGATCTGCCTGTTTAGTTGCCGATACTGAGTAGCGTCTTCAGAGGACTGCAAAACCAATCTGCGTCTTTCTTCCATGAGGTTGCTGGTCAAGTCAGAGATTTTTTTGGTTCTGTTTGAACGGCGAGTTTTGAAAATCTTAGACCCGACCGTTTGGACAATTTCTACGAACCTGTCGTTATAATCGTCCACATTCTCGCAGTCTCCTAGGCATTCGAAGCGATTGTGCAACTCGAGCTGAAAGTTTTCGGGGTTTTGGAGCTGGATGGGCGCTGGTCGGAGTGTGGACTTCATCAGTCGACATCTTTCTAGCTTGGTCTTTAGATTCAATGTGCCTCTTACCATTCGGTGATCACTTCCTGTTTTGACTGAGTTGATCACAGAGACATCATTGAATATTTGCCTTCTTGTCGACAAGATGAAGTCGATCTCGTTCTTGGTTACGCCATTGGGATGCAACCATGTCCACTTTCGCTGTTTAGGCTTTTTGAAGAAGGAGTTCATCATAAAGAGGCCCTCCTTCTCCATAAAGTCGGCCAGCAGCTGGCCACGTGCATTTCTCTCTCCATATCCAAATTGCCCCACTCTCAGCTCACCATCACTTCGTTTGCCCAGTTTCGCGTTAAAGTCCCCCATAACAATGGTGTATTGAGTCCGGGAGCTATTATGTAGAGCTCTAGAGATATCCTCATATAGGAGCTCCACTTCGTCGTCGGAGTGTTGCGCGGTCGGTGCATATACCTGAATAACTTTCAGCGAATACCGTTTGGTAATTCGGAGAATAAGGTACGCTACCCTCGTCGAAACACTCTCGATCCGGACCACATTGTTAATGAGGGACTTGTGGACTAGGAACCCGACACCACCCTCGGACAGTTGGTCGCCCTCCCGGAAATAGAGCAGGTTTCCGGATTTAAGGATTATGGTGTCCTCCCCCTCTCTTCGGACTTCACACAATCCTACGGTGTCCCATCGTAACCTGCTCAATGCTTCCTCGAGTTCTATTAAGTATACTCCCAATTTCTTCTTCTGCGAAGCATTCTTCTGCCCATCGGGGGAGCCTCGCTTCGCTTCGCGAGGCTCTTTGACTGTATAATCAATCAAACCTGACCAAACCTAATATCGCTGGCTTCGCTCGCTCATTTACAGTTTTTTGAGATAAAACTTAGTTAAAAAAATAATCTAAAGTAAAGTAATCTGCTGCTTAGCTTTTTTTTTGTTTGGTAGGATTGGGAGTAAACCTATCAAATTAAATCAGTAGTGCTACGGTAAATGAAATTTAACTATGGCACTACCAGTAGTTCCACTGGTAGTGCCACGGGAAATGCGCTGATCGGTTCTGTCAGCATCCAGGGCTTCCCGCAATCTTTACCAAGTCAATGGTCAACGATGGTAGACCTGCCTACGCTACATCTTAAGGTGCGCGGTCGCCACCCGAGAACTTTACTGGTCCATCTACGAGCTGTGCTATGCCCACTGCTACTTAATTTTAGCGATTCTCTGAGCTATGTCAGTTTCCTTGGTTCTCCTACAGATTTCCTCATTTCTGATTCGATTATATAGAGACGCAACGAGCAGCCTTCTTATGAGGCCCATAGTAAGCGACAATGACTCAGTTCCGTATGTCACCACTGGCAACATACACTGGTCAAAGAGCTTAAGTCTTGAGACACTGCGGTATTTGAGACGTGAAGATATTGCGAAGCTTCCCGAACGCAGCCCAGCCGAGTTGGATAGGTCGATTGATCTCTTTCTTAAAGTTGGACCTACCTAGCTGGACTGTTAGTCCCAGGTGTACATATTCGTCAACATATTCGTTCAGAGGAGTGGGTGAGACATACATTTAACATAATTAGGTCTTGTCTCTTCTGAGAATATAATGATTATGAAAATATTTGTTAGGTACCATAAAACTCCGTCATTTATGATTTTTTATTTTTAAAGACTACCTATACTTTCAGATTGTCCCATAAAAATTTCATAATTTGGGCTCTGTGTTCTTTTAGGAAGTTGACAATAAAAAAAAACCGTTAAAGTGCGAGTCAGAACCGCTCACAAAGGGTTCCGTACCATCATACTAGATGGCGCTAGTTTCTTTATATTTTTTGTATGCAGACTTTCAATTTTTCTAATTTTTAGTATTTGTTGTTATAGCGGCAACAGAAATACATCACCTGTGAAAATTTCAACTGTCTAGCTATTACGGTTCATGAAATACAGCCTAGTGACAGACGGAGAGACAGACAGACAGACGGACGGACATCGGAGTCTTTGTAATAGTGTCTCGTTTTACCCTTTGGGTACAGAACCCTAAAAAAACGTTGCGCAATTGTACTTGGTTGTTGTGCTTGAAGACGGTTTTCTATCTTTTTGGTTTGTTTCTAATCTCTTTCTTCAACTATTTCTTGCCCACAGCTAACATCATCAAACATCAACGAGCCCCATTGTAAAACAGCCTTGACGTCATCAGCTGAGCATCTTCTGTCATCTGCTAAGGCCCTGGTCACACAGGTGCAAGCTGTAGCTCATCCTCGTTGTAAAGACGAAGCCGAAGAGCTAGAACGAAGATCAGCTCTAGTGGCGGACGCCGTAAATAAAATTAAGGAAACTGCTGATGGTAATAAAACAAAATTTTGTATCAAGGATTTAATTTTACGTTAAAATAGTGTGAGCTGGTGTAAATGGTGTTTTCATCCCAGTTACGGGTCATCATATCAGCCGAAGGACGTCCTCTGTTAGACATAGGCCTCCGCAAGGATTACTACGACGACCGATTCTGCGTTGCCCGGCTTCCCGCGACCTTCACCAGGTCATCGCTTCACCGAGAGCGGTCGCCACTCGAGAACTTTACGCACCAACGGCCATCTGTTCTACGAGCTATGGATATAAAGACATTTTTTTTTATTATATCAGCTCATATACGTCCCCACCGAGGGGCTAGAGCCTACCCTGAATCAGGGCGATTAGGCCTTAGTCGACCACGCTTGGTCGACTTCACACACAACCGTCGAGTTTCTTCGCAGGCCTGTGCAGGTTTCCTCACGATGTTTTCCTTCACCGTTAAAGCAATCGGTAAGTATGTACGTAAGTTTTTGAAAAACTCATTGGTACACTGGCCGTCCAGATTTGAACCCGGTACCTCTGGTTAGATGGACCGAGCCGTAACCGGTTAAGCCACCGACGCTTTTTTAGAATAAAGACATAGATTTCTCTTATCCGATCGTAAACAAATGGATCTAATTATAAAACAACTCCTTGTTTTCAAATTATCAGTAGACTATAATTTATATGGACGGCGGGCAAGGACGGCGTACTTAAATGTTGTTTACCCGACTGCGCCAGATTGAGGGTTATGTTTATGTATGTATAGGTATTTACTTCTTTGGCACCCTCCAAAAGGCTTGCTACGTTTTCCGGCGCGCGGCCGCCACTCGAGAACTTTACTACCCAAACGGCCATCTGTTCTTAGAGCTATGTGACCCGCCCACTGCCACTTAAGTTTAGCAATTCTAAGGGTCAGCATTCCCCTCAAACTGAGTTTGGTGTTCCGTTAAAACACCATAACAAACGTTTTTGTTGATATTATAGAAAAATTACCGAATAGCAATTTCACGTCACCGAAATTTTCACTTATGTGCAAATATCTAAGCTATAGTACCTAGTACGGGGAATTAGCTGTAGTACGACCGCACGAAGTTCTGGAAATGTGTTGAGGGATAAAATAATTTAACAAAAAAACAAAATTTTAATTTTTTTTTTTAATTTATTTAGTATTTATCATATTTTTATCACTTTCACTGCTGCACGAAGTATCTTCAGAATCGTCGCCTTCATTAATAATGAAAGACTGAACAAGATTCGCGCGACTCCGTGCGGGTGTAAAGTTGGCGGCGCTGCGATTGAACTCAGGGCGGCCCCTTTGACATAAGCGTTTGAAGCGAGCCATCAGCGGCGAGCGGCATTTACCAAAGATGCAACTAATTCAGCGAACGAACTTTAATATTATATTGCAATTTTTCGTTTATGTTATAACGACATGTAACCTACAAATTTTATTTAAAACCATGAACATTGGCTACAGTTTTTTCACGGAAGGCCGAAACCAGACAGGTGTGACTCATAAAAATTTAACATGAACAAACTCTTTTGAAAATAATATTCATCATCATCATATCAGCCAAAGGACGTCCACTGCTGGGAATAGGCCTCCCCCAAGGATTTCCATGACGACTGGTTCTGCGCTGCCCGCATCCAGCGGCTTTCCGCGACCTTCACCAGTAAAGTAATCGACATAGCTCTGACTTGCTAAACTTAAGTGGCAGTGGGCGAGGCACATAGCTCGTAGAACAGATGGCCGTTGGGGCAATAAAGTTCTCGATTGGCGACCGCGCACCTGAAAACGTAGCGTAGGAAAATAATATACAAGTTTCTTTTACAAATTTGCAAGATAAGAAGTATTTTAATTTAAAAAAAGTGTAATTCTTATTTCGTCTTGTAGGTTTAACAGAAACCCTGGAAGAAAAGGGTCAACGGCTTAAATTCATTGCAACTTTGCCCACTGCTCAAAAGAAACTAGAATTGGCCGAAGCAAGAATAAATAGTAAGGTAAGAACTATGTTTTTTTACTACATAGATACCAAATAAAGTGGGCCTTACGGCTGTAGTAGGCTGCAGTCTATTTTTTAACCTTAAAAGGAGGGTTATGATTTTCGAGTGTTTGTATGTATGTATGTAAATTTATATCTTTGGCACGCCCTATAGCCTAAACGGCTTGATTGATTTTGGAGTTCGAGGTGTCGATAGATTCGTCTCGATCCCGGGAGTGACATAGGATACATGTTTTAAAAAATTGGGCTATAAATAGGGGTTAAGTTTTATGAGAGCGGGTTTTAAATTATTTAATTAATTCCTCAAGTTTAAGTTATTTTCGAGTTAAGAGGATTGTGAAGCTGCGAATTTTCATACAAACGGCGTTTGCGATTTTTACCTCTTAAATGTTAACCGATTTGAACCAATTTTTGATAGATTGTCAGTCAGAACAAAAGCTAAGCTGTTACGTTTTTGTTTTTTCGATAAAGTTAAAAAGATTAATTTTATTGTCGTTCACGTGTTTTCATACAAAACTAATTTCGGTAATTTTGTGTGTAATATAATCAGTAATTTAAAAAACGAAACGTCTAAGCCTAGCTTTTGTTCTGACTGACAACCTATAAAAATATGGTCTAAATCGGTTAACGTTTAAGAGGTGAAAATCGTTATCGCCGTTTGTATGAAAAGTCGCAGCTTCACAATCTTCTTAAGGCTTTTTACTCATTCGAAACACATTTAACGCAAGTATGATAAGCAGTTTACAGCATAAATGGAATTATAACTAATAATATCACTCAAGAACACATTGAACGAGTTTAGCACGACCGCGACCAGTTTACAGCAACATAAATTAGAGAAATTAGAACTTTAGAAATGTTTTTCAGCATACTTTGAGATAATTAAATTATACAATGATTGAATGTATATATAACCAACACTTCAAGTTTCAAAGCATGTTTTGTTTTATCCAAATATTTTATTACAAGACCAACGAAGGACTGGATTACAATCCTTAAATACCGAATAGAACAAAAAATGCCAACGTAGAAAAGAAAAAACTTTTGCCTCCTTTTGAAAAAATAGAAAGCCTAGAATTTTAGTTAATTAAAACAATATTGTATGTCTGGAAGACCCGGGGAAACGATACTGTCAATCATCTTAATGGTCACGTCAATAGAAAAAATTTTTGATTCTGGTACGTGAAACAGTTCTCTACACAGACCTACTTACGTATAGACTGAAATATCGATAATTGGTTTTGTTAGGACGAAAGAAAACGCGCGATGACGGAGGAATCCCCCGTTACAAGGTACAGCTCGCGCCAAACTTTATTACTGTTCTGAACTGTGATTGCTTATTGCGCCGGTATAACCGAGTAGTAGGTACCTTTACGTCCTACTTACACCCAAAGTTTGGTACTGCGATGCGTCTTGTGACCAACTTCAGAGCCGTAATAATGTTTGACGCGAGCTGTACTAAGAGAGTTCTAGGTCTCAGTTTTGCAGGAACTATATGACAATACCTCCAGGATATGGCTAGTTGAGATAGTGCCACATGCGACACTGCTTGGGTACTCATAGACCTATTGTTAACATGAAGACGCATTTCCCGGTTAGTTATTGCCCGAGAGCCCCGATACCGCAGGGACCTGTCTCGGAAAGCCCCGATTTCAATTTTTTTTTCCCTTATTTTTTCTGTTGTTTTCAACTTGTCCCGTCAACATAAAAAGTGATTAAAGGAATGGTTCTCAGTTTGACCCGTATGTTTGTCCACGATTATTAATAAACATAAAATCTTAAAATCTTCATCTTGATTCCATGTGTGCCACGTTACATTTTCAACTGACTGCAAAAAAGAGGAGTATATTTTTAGGGAGTCGGGTTTTTAATTTTTAATTAAATTGGCTATGTCATATTTGAACCAGTTATTCAGTTAAGGCCCACACTGTATAATAAACATCATGTGAGACTTAGGTACAATAATATTATCATTTTGTCGAAACGTGGTGTAATTCTGTAAAATTTTGTTTTACAGCCTACATCACCTAAGAAGCTCAACGAAGTTGAAGCAAAAATTCTAAAAGACAAGTTAGAAAAAGATCTGGCGACATTGAAATCTGCTGTGGCTCTCCTCATACAAACTAGCTCAGGTATAAATTTCGCAACGTTATTCTAGATTTGTGTTTGTCACGAGAAATGAATTACTTACCAACGCTTCAAAAATGTTTTAGATCCGCATAAAAAAGATTTCGCCAAAGCTGAGAAAGCAATCTGTACAATTACCGATTTGATGCCTTCCGTCATTGATGGTAAGTAGTTTGAATACTAAATAGAAGCAAGTTGAAATGTTAAAAATAAATTGAAAGTACTAAGGAACGATACAAAGAGAGAAACAAATTAAAGGAGAGAAATAAATAAAGATATAAAGAGGGACCTATAGTGAGAGGGTGTAGTAGCTAATAATGTTTTCTTCTTCAGATACAAAAGCTATTAGTAATGGGGATAAAAAGGCGGATGTCAAACTTATTATGGATTATTTAAAAGCTCTTAATGAAGCAGCCAAAGGAATCTGTGTTGCAGTTGAAAAGGATGATGCCAAGGTATATTAAACATAGGTTTTAAACACATAAGAATATAAAACATCTGATAAAGTGGTATATGAAGGCACAGGTTACAAGGACAATTTAAGTTTATCACGTGAAAGAAAATATTTCCGGTGATGTATTGAACGCATTTTAATATTTTTTTGTAGTTCGCTAAACTTGGAACTTTACATTTAGATGTGCCATTTATAAAATAAAATAATGAGATGATTTACAAACAGTATTCTGACTATGGAGAGAGCTGGAGGAGGCCTATGCCAAGAAGCACGCCGAACTGCGAGATATATTATAAGAAATAAAATGAATAAAATCAAAAAAGTGTTAAATGGCATGTAGTTCGGAATAAAAGGGCTTTATTATTATTTTTATAATCTGTTTACAGGATCTAGATGTATCGGCCAATAAACTTGCAGAAGCAACTGAAAAATTAACTTTTGTGTTCCAACCACAAAGGAAAAAGCTAAAAGAAGAACAGGTATGTATGACAACATTTTGGACAGAAGATATTAAAAAACCATGATGTATTTAGCTAAAAATATGGGCTTATGACTTATATTCTTATAACAGCAAGGTAACTGGAAGAATTTGTTTCATTCGCAATTGGTAAGCACTTGGCATTATCTGATCTCATTGTAAGTGACGATAGTGTCGAAGATGGAAGGGAGATTACCAAGATTCCCCAACGCAATGTGGAACTGGCTATCAAATCTTCAAGTCGGAACACAACAATACTATTAGCATTGATGCTTGGAGGCAAGATTTTGATAACATGGTGGTAGCTGGCCAGGCGAACTTAGAAAATGTCCTTCCACCTACCAAACCGAGTCATACAAAGTTAGATTCCGCTGGGAATCAAACCCGCGACCTTTTAATGTGAAGCCAATGAACTTAAACATTACGCCACGTCATTTATAGACTTAACCATTCACTGTTAAATATCTAATGCACTTAACAGTTAACTGAAAATTAATCAATTCTTAAAAATAAAAATAGTTTTAAGCAAAAATCAACAATATGCCACGGTTTATTATGGTTTTAAAAACATCTAAATGTTTTTTTAAGCTGGTCAAACTTTGCTCATCGGCGTCTGCTGAGGCGAAGCAAATAGCCGTAGTTGCCCAGCGCGCAGCACAAGAGTTGGACGGGTTGGCGCGATACGAACTGTCAGAGGGGGCAGAGAGACTACTGCAGGCTTCTGACGCATTGGTCACTACTACAAAGGTTTGTTAAAGGGATTTGAAAAAGTATTTGCTTACTCTGGATTCTACTGACGATTGCAAGTGAGCAAAGGTTCGTTGGATCCACTGAAAGGGTCCTTTGTATGGGTGGTTGAAGGCTGAGTAGAGAATTATCTCTTTCATTAGAAAGCCAAGTTGGTATTAGCAAGCTGCCTTCGCAGCGCTAGTAAATGTTTACAGGGTTTAAAAAATTGGTGTAGGATACGTTAACTAGGGGTCTACTCATCATACTGAACAACTTCCCCAAGGAACCCATATTCATTTCTCAAAAAATAATCTGGACACTCCATACTAAAATGCACAAAATTGGTCGATCATCTGATCAATTTGTATGAAGAGTATTTTTTTTCGCAATTTTAGCAAAGTCGTAGAACAAAAGTTGTTCAGTATAATGAATAGTAGCCCCAGTTAACGGGACGACTCTAATTTTGTTACATCCTGTGTAGTATGTACCCTTAAGTGTTGTTCAATGTAAGAAAGAATATCAGAGAGAATAACAGAGAGTAAGACCCATATGATATCATGTGATCGCGCAATCAGCTTTAGTCGTTACCGCCCAAGCATTGATTGCACCATATGACATTACCGCCCAATGAACGCATAATCACTTAAGGCTGTAATATTATAAATTTACGTTATTTTTGACGTCAATTACTCCTAAACGATAGGAAACCTAAGGTTGAAATAAAAAAAACCTTGGTGTTGATGATGTTCCTTAAAGTCAAAATCCATTAGACACATGATTGAGCAGTTTTGGCTACATAGAAAAAAAATCCAAAGATAGGTCTAGATCGTTACTTTCAACTCTAAATACGATTAATATATAAAAAAAAAGTATAAATTTAAAAAAATATATACAACAATACTTGTTATGATAATAGAGTGAGAAATGTTATTATTTTTTATACTTTCATTTAGGAAATTGAAACTAAACGAAAAAAAAACATTGAAAAAGTGCAAAAGTGTGGTTATTATCTTTACTATTTACACGTAAAGAAAAAAAGAGAGACAACTGTTCCAATCAATACCTCGTCTTAAGTAAATACCACACAAGCTTGAATTACCGCCAATTGACATCACATGACATCATATTTGAATTTGCTGTCTAACTTAAAACAATAAAAAATACGAAAACTATTATGTAATTAATTAGCTGAAAACAATGGTTAGTAGTTTTCTTATTTTTACTTTCGGCTTGGTTCTTACGAGGTTAAAGTCTCTTACCATGATATTATTTGTGTTGTGATTGTGAGAGATTTTTGTCCTTAGATACATTATAAAAAAGAACTACATCCCTACTCCCATACAAAACACACTTCAAAAAACATCCGCAGAGTTGCTTAACAGGAGATAAGGATAGGAATATTCAAATAGCTATGTTAAATAGAGAGGGAGGACCGCGAAAGTACACTTCCGTGAACAAAAAGGGTGACTTTATGTTTAGATACTTGTGACCGCGTCACCGTGAATCTCATTTTTCTATATGTGATTTAAGGTTATGTCTAATAATAATTTGTTTGCTGAAGTGTGAACCTACTAATAAATAGTCAAGCTCAGTAAATTTAGTAAATGAATAAAAAAATAATAGAAACAAAAAGGAGATATACTATACTTACATAAGACTAAGATTCTCTTTCTTGCTTACAGCTTACATCATCAAGCATCAACTATCCCCAGTGTAAAACAGCCTTAACGTCATCAGCCGACCATCTTCTGTCATCTTCTAAGGCCCTGGTAACACAGGTTAAAGCTATGACTCATCACAGCTGTAAAGACAAAGCTGAAGAACTGGAGCGAAGATATGCTGTGGTGGAGGATGCAGTCAATAAAATCAAGCAAACTGCTGATGGTAATGAACGAAAGTTTAATTTAAGGGTCCCCAGGAGGCTCGAGTTTCCATACAAATGTAGTTCCGCTTCAATACAAACACTACATGCCGGATTGAATCCAAACTTTGCGAATATATTGAGTAGACACATATCGATGTTTGTAATTAGTTTTAATATAAAACGGAAAAATAAAAGAGCAGTTTCAAACTTTCAGTACAAAACTAATTTAGGCCTTCGTTATGTTATGTTTAAATGTACTTAAGTGGCAGTGGGCGGGGCACATTGCTCGTAGAACAGATGGCCGTTGGTACAGTAAAGTTCTCGAGTGGCGACCACGCAGCGGAAAGCGTAGTGTAGGCAGGCCTCCCACTCGGTGGACCGATGACCTGGTGAAGGTCGCGGGAAGCCGCTGGATGCGGGCAGCGCAGAACCGGTCGTCGTGGAGATCCTTGGGGGAGGCCTATGTCCAGCAGTGGACGTCCTTCTGCTGATATGATCATGATGATGATGATGAAATGTACTATGATGAAAACTAATTACAAACATCGATATTTGTTTACTCAACATATTGGCAAAGTTTGGATTCAATCCTGCATGTAGTTTTTGTATTAAAGCGGAACTATGTTTGTATGGAAACTCTAGCCTCCTGGGGACCCTTAAGAGTAATTGTCTCAGATACAAGTAGAAACCCTTGCGTAGGAGTGGAGTTGCTATTATTTCTTCTATAATTCATACAAAACATGTTTTTTTTATCCACGATTTGTAAACCCTTGGCATCATCTCACCTGATGGTAGGTGACGATGATGCCGAAGATGGAAGCGGGCTTACCAAGATTCCCAAACGCAAAGGGGAACTAGCTATCTTATAGTAAAACCAGAACACATCAATGTCAACAGCATGCTGTTGACATCATTGATGGTTGGCGGCACGACTTATGTAGGTAAGATGGGGGTAGCTAGCCAGGCGGCCTTAGAAAATGCTCTTCTACTAACCTAACTTGCGGGAATCGAACCCGCGACCTTATGATGTGAAACTATTGGACTTACCCATTACGCCACGGAGGCGAGTAATGATCAGTAAATCCTGCACTCTTTTTATATCATGTGTGTTGTACTTAACTCTTAAGTAAATCTTCTTTTAAATTTCCAATTAAGTAATTATAGGTACTCTTTTCTAAGTTTAGGTATGCTTCGGTGGCGTAGCGGCTATGGCCGCTACCTCCTGTCCGGGATGTCATGGTTCGAATCCTGCCACGTACTAATGTGTTTCCGAATTTCGATTTCACATGTACGAAGTTCTTAGGGTGAAGGAAAATATCGTGAGGAAACCTGCACACGCCTGCGAAGAAATTCGAAGGTTATGTGTGAAGTCGACCAACCCGTAGTGGGTCCGCGTGGTCGACTAAGGTCCGATCGTTCTAATTCAGAGTAGGCACGAGCCCCTTCGCGGGGACGCATATGACCCGATATGATGACTTTTGATAATCTTATTTTTTTATTTAGCTGAAGATAAAAGTAGTCGGGTACCCCCTCCGCTACCAGTGAAGAAAAGTACCTTATCTTCCAAACCCCAAAATAGTGAAGAAGATATCTATCAGAAACCAAAGATAGCGGTTAAACCTGTGAAATCGAGCGATTTAAAAAAACTTGCAACGCAGGAGTTCCTTGATATATTGTGTGCCGAAGAAAGTTCAAGTAAGTGGCCAGAATTTTCCGCTGAAAAGCATAGAGGTTTTATTAATAATAAGAGAAAAAGCTCTTTTTGATCGCAGAATAAAAAGAGAAAAAGAAAAAAGAGAGATGAATAAAAATAACTACACGAATTAATGAGAAGTATTTTTATTTATAAACTTAAGTTAAATAAATAGAATTAATAACATGTCAATTATACTAAAAAGGTAAAACTAATATACAACTATAACAATAACAATAAAAAAAAATACCGTTACGTTCGTCAGTCAAAAAGCGATTAAAAATTAAAAATTAAAAACCCGACTGCATAAAAACTTAACCTTACTTTTTTGGCCAGTCGGGTTAAATAAAATGTATCCTATCCTATGTCACTCACGGGATCAAGATAAATGTCACTCACGGGATCAAGATAAATGTCACTCACGGGATCAAGATAAATGTCACTCTCGAGATCAAGATAAATCTAATGACACCTCGCATTCCAAAATCCATCAAGCCTTTAAGAGGGTGCCAAAGAAGTAAATACCTATAAATACATACATACTCAAAAGGTAAAAACGGAACCATTATAGGATTACTCGCGTGTCTGACTGTTCGTCCGTCCGTCTGTCACAGCCAATTTGCTCCGAAACTTCTGGACGGATTGAGTTAAATTTTGGTACACTTAAGTAAGTTGGGTCAAAGACAGACGTGTAACGTGAATAAAAGAGTGGGTTCACTTTTGGGGGGTAAATTAGACTTTGTATAAATGTGCAAACTATATCGTGTGATAAAGCAAATGATTGCTTTAACGGTGAAGGAAAACATCGTGAGGAAACCTGCACACGCCTGCGAAGAAACTCGAAGGTTGTGTGTGAAGTCGACCAACCCGCACTGGGCCCGCGTGGTCGACTAAGGCCTAATCGCCCTGATTCAGGGTAGGCTCGAGCCCCTCGGTGGGGACGTATATGAGCTGTAGTGATGAAAACAAATGAAAGAGATTGTAGTGAAAATCTTAAATAAAGTTTTAAAATACTTTTAAGATAATTAGTTTTGAAGTTATTTAACCCTTAAATAGTCGCGCCTTTCCGTTTAATGTGAGTGGTCGCCTAGGGAGCATTTTACCGCCCATAGTAAAATACTTTTTTTTTGCACACAATGGTTAAAAAGAAGAAATATCAAACATCCACTTTACAAAACAGTAATGTTTATTAAGTATTTTTTTTAGAAAAATACCCTCTTTACAAGATATTTGGGAAAATTGCTGAATTTTGACCATATTTATATGTCTAAATTTTTTTAAAATCTTTAATTTAATGGCCAATGTATATTTTAATTGCTTTCGGCATATACTTCAGCCAAAAAAAATCCTAAAATAATTATGTTTATGCTTTTTTTAGTTAGTATTATTGATCATTCTTACCATTGTAATATTTAGACAATAAATGTACTACAGTACTATTTATTGTACTGTGGTACTACTATACATTACATACAATATCCCTATATATTAGCTTCAGTAAATTGTTTTTTGGTATACTATAAGTGTAAATAAATAAATGAATAAATTTACGGTTGCGAGAGTCTTGAAATTGTACAAACAGTTCTCCCTCAAGTGAATATATATATAACAAGTGAATTTGTTCATTTTATGGAACTATTTTTGGTCCTGTTGCTTCATTCCTTTCATTTTCTTCCAACTTATCCTCTGTCCTTCACCTACCTGTAGGTGAAGGACGGAGGATCAGTTACTGGAAGGCTTGACCTTGGCGAGTGCATAGTTTGAAATTTGAAATTGTACAAACAGTTCTCCCTCAAGTGAATATATATATAACAAGTGAATTTGTTCATTTTATGGAACTATTTTTGGTCCTGTTGCTTCATTCCTTTCATTTTCTTCCAACTTATCCTCTGTCCTTCACCTACCTGTAGGTGAAGGACGGAGGATCAGTTACTGGAAGGCTTGACCTTGGCGAGTGCATAGTTTATAAAATAATTTACATTGTTTGCCGAGGGACGCAAAATGTTCATAGCGCGAGCACTAAGGGTTAAAAAAATAAGCGAAAATCTCCAAACTACTAGGCCTAAAACTTTGAAAAAATCACAGAATATGAGGTTGAATACATATATTACAGAAAAACCTATGAGAAAATCTAAAAAAATCTTTCTGTTCTCTCAGGAAAAATAAATTTTCTAAGAAAGTCCAGAATAAGTAGACCCCTATTTACCTGGAGCGATGTGTGTACTGAGAGGTCTTGTTCTGTTGGTATATAAGTTTTGTTGTGGAACCCTGCTTGTGTGACCGCACTTGGCCGGTTTTTTAAATTAAGAAAAAAAATGAAAAAGATAGGATTAGTAAAATTGTTTAGTCACAGCGTCATTTTGAAGTTGCCAAGTCGCATACGAAAATGAATTTCACTGAGGAAAATTTTTAAACCATAATTTTCTACAACTTCCGAAGAAGACTGACAGGACTTCGATTTTTGAGGAGCTGAATTCGGTGTTCAATAATAAAGCCCCATTGCTTTAGGACCACCGAATGTTGGTATTTGGAATTCCAGCGTGGACATAATAGTCTTAGGACCACAGATTTGGCCAGAAGGATCCGCCCATCTTTATATTTTACTCAGATTTTCTTCATACAAGCAAAAAGTAGCGCCATCTGACATAACTCGTACGAACTAGCGTGTGCGAGAGTTTACGTCAGGGCCGCGCTAAAAGGAACTTGGTAGAATTGTCGCTTTCAAAATGTGTTTATTTTTTTGTTTACAAGAAAAATTCAATGTAATGTTACTTAACGATGATACGATATCCCATGTTTCTTTTAAACCTATCTTTTATGATATTTATAGCCTTGAACAACACAATAAGGCATTTTTATATGGAATATCTTTCCACCGCACTCTACAATCTGCCGCAGACGACTGAGTCGCGAGTGTGCGAAAATTCGCTGGGAGCAATAGTCGCGCGCGTTGACCAGGTCCTTACGCCATTAATATAGAAGTCATTGCTTAGAACATAAAACATCGTGGCGACTCTAATTTAATATTTCACGTCAAAACTTAAAAGGCATGCAACGTAGCAATGTTAATTTTAAACACTTTCCTGCAGACAAATCAGCCGTAGCTTCATCATCTGTAACCGTAGACAAAAGGATAAAAGAGAATAAAAAACTAGAACAAGAATTCACTAAGGCATTACAAGAGTCTGAGGAAACATTGAACAAAGCGATTGATGAATTGAATAAGGTAAGAAAATATTCGTTGTTTCAAATTGCATAATAATATTCTTGTTTGAATATTCTGAATTCAATTAATCAGGCCATAACGCTGGAGCGACGACTTGCTAAAGGTCGCGGGAAGCCACTGGATGCGGGCAGCGCAGGACCGGTCGTCGTGGAAATCCTTGGGGGACGCCTTTGTCCAGCAGTGGATGTCTTTGGGCTGATGTGATGATGATGCATTAATCGTTATTAAGCAAAATTTTAAATAAACATGTTAAATTTAAATACTTCTCAATGGTATTTCTTATGTAGGCCAGGAATACGAGAACGAAAGCTTCTCTGACAGAAGAACAGAAGCATGTGCTTGAAAAGCGTTTGGAGGAGGAACTCGCGTCAGCTTCTGTTGCCGCTGCTTCGCTACTTACTGCCAAGAGTTTGTATAAATTTTTAATTTAAAAAAAGTTTTAAGATTCTGTTTATCCGATGAAAAAAGAGGAACCTTATAAAATCACTTAAAGCCTCTTTACGCGAAATCAACTCGCACTTGACCTGTTTTTCAGGGTTCCGGACGGACAAAACGGGACAAGTGCGAGTCCAGCTCTCACACGAAGGGTTCCGTACCATCGTATAAAAAAAATACGTTTCTTGTATGGTGGCCACCCTTTGATTCTGAATTTTTTTTTATGTTATTGCCGATTTAATAAAAAACTTTTAAATATGAAAATTAATATTAAGAACAATAGTTATTAAATTGTCAAAATAACCTTAGGCTAATAGAAATTAAATGGTGGTAAAAATATGCTTGTTGTTTAGATATTTTGAGAGCACGGTGGCTTTAAAAAATCAAAATCAAAATCAAAAACAATTTATTTCAAATAGGTGTTTACACACACTTTTAAATAGTCAAAACAAAAAAAAAATTACAGTATATTACAAATAATGTCATGATTCAGATTACAGTCTCAGGTAATGGTATTTGATATAGAATCAACATATATATCTTTGTCATTTATATAATCTATTATTTTATAATATCCTCTAGAGCACAAAACTTTTTTGACATGAGTCTTGAACTTATTCTCTGACAAACTAGTTACATTTTCTGGAATTTTATTGTAGAATCTTATACACTGCCCCACAAATGACTTTTTAACCTTACTCAGTCTCGAAAAGGCTATATCTATTTTATTTACATTTCTTAAATTCAAATTATGCCTGTCACTGTTTTTAGGAAATAAATGCAAATTCTTACGAACGCACATGATGTTTTCATATGTAAATTGACTAGCAACAGTTAAAATATTGATTTCTTTAAACTTATTCTGTAACGACTCACGTGATCGCATCTGATAGATTGCGCGGATAGCTCTTTTCTGCAGGATGAAAATAGTTTCTATATCAGCCGCATGCCCCCACAGTAATATGCCATAAGACATTATACTATGGAAGTAACTAAAATACACTAGTCTCGCAGTATCTACATCCGTTAACTGTCTTATTTTCTTAACGGCATAAGCAGCTGAACTAAGCCTTCCCGCTAAAGTTTCAATGTGTGGTCCCCATTGAAGTGAAACATCCAAAGTTATACCAAGGAACACCGTGGTATTTACAAATTCTAATTTATTACTGTCTAATATTACACTATTATTGACCTTTTTTACATTTGGCAAACAACATTTTATACATTTTGTTTTCTTAGCATTTAATAATAAGTTGTTCACAGTGAACCAGTTCAGTATCTTTGAAAGAGTGTTGTTTACTTCGTCAATTTCGTTTTCTTTCCTATTCACTTTAAAAATAAGAGATGTATCATCCGCAAACAACACAATATTTGACAGATGTTGCACCATAAAAGGCAAATCATTTACGTAAACAAGGAAAAGAAAAGGCCCTAATATGGAACCCTGGGGCACACCCATTTTCACTTTAGATCCAGATGAGTTCGTGCCATTCACTTGTACTTTTTGTGTTCTGTTGTCTAAATACGAATTTAAAAGACTGAGAGCCCCTTCCTCTACACCATAATGCTTTAATTTCATAAGTAATGTTTGGTGTTCAACACAATCAAAAGCCTTAGATAAATCACAAAACACTCCAATTGCATTCTGCGATTCCTCGAAGGCATCATATATTTTTCGAATGAGTGCTACTCCTGCATCGGTTGTTGATCGTCCTTTAGTGAAATCGAATTGTTGGTTATGCAGTAGTTTGTTTTCTGTAAAATATTGTAGCATTTGGTTAAGCATAATCTTTTCAAACACTTTACTAAGAACTGGCAGCACAGAAACTGGTCTGTAGTTGCCTGGATCAGTTTTTGAACCAGATTTATATAAAGGTATCACTTTACTAAGCTTCATGAGATCTGGAAAGACGCCACTATCAATGCTAATATTAAAAAGACAAGCTAAATATGGCGCTAAAGTATCAATTACATTACTGATCAAGCTTACCGATAATCCCCAGAGGTCTTCGGTTCTTTTCACTTTAAGAGATTTAAAAGCTTTTACAATAGATTGTGGTTCAATTACTCTGAAGGAGAATTTTTGATCACAATTATTAACATTATACTTTAGCAGCCTTTGAGCATACATAGGTGATGAGTTTAGGGCTTCAGTAGTCTTAAGTGGAATATTTGTGAAAAAAGTTTCAAATTCTTTGGCTACATCGGCATTCGAACTAATTTTACCTTGATCTGTTTGCAAAACATATTCTTTGTCGCGAGGTTTCACTTTACCTGTTTGTTTGCTAATGATATTCCAAACAGTTTTTATTTTATTATCTGACAATTTTATTTTTCTAGCCAGATAATTAGATTTTACTACGTGGCAAACCTGCTTAAAAATTTTTGAATATTGTTTCACATAATTTGTATTGTTCTCATCAAAAGTGTAAGTTTTTTTGTCATAAAGGTCAAACAAAGTTTGGCGACTTTTGTAAATACCTATAGTAGCCCATTCACTGAATTTAAATTTGATGTTACTGATTGTGGATTTAGACTTAAATATACTTTGGAATTCCCTATCCAGTACTGTAAAAAAATCGTTGTAAAAACTGTTGGCTTGCACTTCATTATCAAAATCTGGTATGGGCAGTTTTTCATCTAGCACTGTTTTAAACTTTTCTATTCGACTAGCATTGACCGGTCTCGTTTGAATTTTTATGTGTTCTGCAGAAATACTTACGGGAAAGCTAGCCATTACTCCGCTATGATCTGACCTCAAACAATTAAAAACCTTTTTATTTAAATAACAGCAATTACAAAATATGTTATCTATACATGTGGCAGAGGTCTTTGTTATTCTTGTGGGTTCCAGAAATACATAATTTAAATCAAATGACTTGAAGAGACAAGTAATTCGAGTCGTCAAGGACTTTTTTTCCAACAAATCAACATTGAAATCGCCGCATACTATCACGGATTTACGGCTTTTACTAACGATATTTAATACATCCTCCATTGCCAATTCGAAGCTAACAAAGTTATCGTCATATGGGGGCCTATACACGCAAATAATGATGTGGTTCTCCAGCTCCACACAAGATAATTCCACAGTTTTTTCAATCGAAAGGCCAACAACGTCCTTCCGTTCTTTAAACTTTAGAGAATTTTTAGTAAATATAACTGAACCTCCACATTGTAAGGACTTTCGATTGAATGCACTGGCTGTACAATAATTTTCAAAACTAAAAAGCATTTCATGGTCTTTGAGCCAGTGTTCTGTTACACAAAAAATATCTACACAATACTTTTCCAGAAAAAGTTCTATTTCTAATTCTTTGCCGAGGAAGCCTTGAATATTTTGGTGAACTAGTTTTAAAAAACTTGGCTTCTTCGTTGTCTTTAAGCCTAGTTTAAATCTGAAGGTTGAACACTGCCGCCAACGCCGGCATCGCAGGGTATACTATTGTAATATTTTGGACCCTCTTCTCATCCTGGTCACGGCACCAAATTGTAACCCCCCAATAGCCTATTTAAATATATAAATATAAAAATAACTAACTAAACCTACCTATAATACGCATACGTACATACAACATACAACCTACCGCTATCTACCTATAAAAAGTATGTAAACTAAACTTGATTTTTATTGCATTTTAAAATACGATTAAACGTTTGGCCAGATCGTCTAAAGAACCCTAATTTGTGATCGCAGTAACTCAGAATCTTTTTGAAGGTGAATGACAAGTTATTTTTAGGAGATTAATCTATTACGTTGTGTTTGGACGAACGATGTGGTCTAACCTATAATTTTGAAGTATTTCGCGCGGAACCCTAATTTCCCTACTGTGATTGGTCCCTATTTTGGCCCCCCCCCAAATTGGGGAGGGTAGCTAGCCCCCAGTGCTCGGAATAACGTAATACTTGACTGACGTAAGTACTGCATTGTTTTGGTGATTAAAACAATGTCCATCTAATTCAAGGTAATTGAACGAGCGATTTTAGCTCAAACAAATAATTACTCCTACGGTGAGCCCCGCTAGCTACTGTCTCCTGCAAGCCACTAAGGTACACGATGGGAGTCTACCCGTTTCAAGTGTAATTTAATTAAGCTACACGACAATGTATAGTATACTAAGCCGTGTACCACCCGAATCCCAAAGCTAGTGTATATAAAACGCTTGTGAGGCGCCTTATTATACGTGTATAGTGTGAGCTATGACCGAGTCTTTACAGCCATAGCTTGTCCATCCCTATTCGTCAGGTAGGATTAATACCTCCGAACAGCGATTGATCGCGAATACGTATTAGCACTAGGTGCTAAAACAAAGTAGATATTCCACCTTGAATGTCGCTCATCCTGTGAGAAGAGCACCATGGAACGTGAAATAAGTAGATAATCTACTAATATGGTTCTTAGACCTGGAACTGTGCCATACAGTTGTATATAACGGTATAAAGACCCACGGTCTATATAGCTAAAGCGAAATGGACACAATATCCACCGTGCCGTCGGCTCCAAAATAATACAAAGTGTTAAAGATCTGTCTTTAGACGTAGTAAACCCTTGATAAAGGGCGAAAGTACTGACAGTCCAGCAGGTTTGCTAAACGTAAAAGAACAACGAACCAACACAGTCGCAACCCATTGTGACACCCACGCGAATTATAGTCGCAGCATCACAACTAGGTCAAAGCAAAAAGGCGTGTAAGCCAAGTGTTTGGTCGAGACGCTAGTTCAGGACGCAATAGAAGCCGACAGAACGCGGACACCGTGAACACCGTCCATAATATTTAAAAACCTTAGAATAGATTTAGTTTCTAAATCTAGCGCATATTAACTGACCCTAGCTACGGTTACCAACAGGATGGGTCGGCTACCTACATCATAATCGGTCTTACTATAATCTCTATTAGTAAGGCGCGAACGCCCAAATCATTTGTTTGTTTGCCCAATACTTTCCTAAACGCTCGGTCCGATTTGGGTGAAATTCTGCCGAGGCATGCTTGTGATAAGCTACAGATAGGACCTACCTATCTATAATTACATTAGTATCAGAATAGGCGAAACTCGAACGCCTATAGTTTGTTTGTTAGTCCATTACATTTATCCCATAAAAGTGTGGACAGATTTAGCTAAAATTTGGTAAAATTAGGAGTTGTTCATATCTATGAACCACTAAACCACATAACTAGCCCATATTGCATGGAGCTTGGTAAACAGCCATCTCAAGTATGACATAGGCCTTCCCCTGCGACAGCATAGCGCCGTACTATCTCGAATGAGATTAGTGAACTGAGTGGACCACGTGTTCACGGAACCCTAAAACTTATAATGCCGCGTGGCACTTGCAGTGAAGGCAGTTCGTACATAAATAAAATGGAGGGAATTAACTAGGCCTCACGCCAATACATAATTTTAAGCTTTGACCGCACACGTGGCCTCGGTGATTTCATCATATCAGCCGCTGCAGAATAGATATCATCTCTCCCCACCAGTGGACTCAGCACTTCCCACTTCCTGCGCATGTGGCTACAGCAGTTATATCATCAGTCTCTGTTGGACAAATGTCCCAGCAGTGGACAGTCTCTTCCCACATCCTACAAACGTTGCTACAGCAATGATATCATCAGTCTCTGTTGGACAGATACCCCAGCAGTGGATTTAGCACTTCCCACATCCTACAAACGTTGCTACAGCAGTTATACCATCAGTCTCTGTTGGACAAATGTCCCAGCAGTGGACAGTCTCTTCCCACATCCTACAAACGTTGCTACAGCAATGATATCATGTCACAACTGGTTGCATTGACGGATATTATCCCTTGTCCAACTGTGGGCCTACATACTACCTATCCTAAACATAAAACATAAAACCCTGAAATAAATGTTAGCATTAAAACCTATTAAATATAGATTGGAAATTAACACACATTAAATAAGCTATAAAACCTGGAAAACATAATGAAAACACATAAACTCAAAGAAATAAACACTCACGTGCCTCGTAGAACGAAGATTTCCTATTTCTGTGTCATCTGACTTACTTAGCTGACAGGTCATGGACACGGCCCATGTGTGGGGTCGTCGGGCAGCGTGGCGTCCTCGCAGTTGTCCTTTGAATACGTCCTTCTCCTGTAGTGGTCTGTTCGACTGAGTGCCGCTGCGTCCACGCGTCCGTGGTTTTATAAGCTTTCACACAAATACAATCTCGGAGGTGCGCGGGCAGTTGCACACACACATCTACGGCGATCGCGTGATCATCGCCCGACATCGAGGCGCCTGCGCAAGCGTCGGTCCCTGCCAGCACCCAGTCAGACTGGCGCCTATATCGCTCCGGCTCTCAGTTTTGGCGGCAACACTACTGTTATAACGTGCGCACCGCGTGGTTCGAATGACGACCGACAGGCGCCAGCCTGGCTTCTCGGAAGTAATCCCTGAGCTAATTTGTTTCAACAACTGTCTATTCACTCGACTCGAGGTTAAGCCTCACCCGACTGAACAAAGCTTAGTTATGTTTTTCCCAATAGACAGATTCCTTTTAGCCTATCAAGACTTACTGTAATACCTATAGATATTTATTTATACATATGGATCCGTTACACTATCAAGTATATTTATAGCCTGTGCTATACCTGCGGTACCGTCACCAGCGGCGGGCTGCTCCGTCGTTAGGCAAGTTATTACCGACTGAATACAGTTGGTACGATTTAAAATACCGTAAGCTAACGAATTAGCTAGTCTCTTTTTCTGTGCATAAGGCAAGTACATTTTGTCTTGAGTCATGAAGTGTGGTTTTTTCACCTGAAATAATCACCTTTATTGTGGCAAAAATTACACATTTTTAATTTTAAAGCTCTAGAGTTATCGCAGTAGTTTCTTCTTTACTAATGTCATATTTGGGAATACCCCGCATAAAATTTCGTCGCTTTCAGGAAAATTCAAGAAAATTAACTAGTCCAAAAAATTACCCCGTCTGCCACTAAGAAAACGCCTTTGTTCCATTCAATGGTACGTGGCTCAGGGGATTGGAACATGAAAGACATGCCATTAGTTACTAATAAAAGACTATAAGTAGTGTCAGCTCATATACGTCCCCACCGAGGGGCTCGAGCCTACCCTGAATCATACCACGCGGGCCCAGTGTCACCATAAGGTCAATAGTAAAAAACAATAACTTTTTTATTTTCAATGAAAATTAGCATTGAACTTCAAAAACCGAATCGACAATTTCATAGATAAAGACATATTGTTTGTTGTTATAATGGCAATAGAAATACACACACTGTGAAAATTTCAACTGTCTACCTATAACGGTTCATGAAACACAGCCCGCTGACAGACAGACGATACGGACGGACAGCGGAGGCTTAAGTAATAGGGTCCCGTTGCCACTCTTTGTGTACGAAACCCTAAAAACGAAATCCTCGTTATTTCCTTACGCCTGTCCATCTGTCTGTTTATCCGCAAGTCACAATCAATTTTTCTCTGCTACTGTTAAACCTATATTAATGAAATTTAGCACACATATCTAAGCTTATGAACAGAAATGGAAAAATAAAATAAAATTGTCTGCGTTGGTATCTTTGAAATAAAAGAGTCCTTTTTAAAAACATATTTTTGTAACATGTTTCGTTCTCAAGGTATGGTAGCTCGTCTAAATCGTGTTCCTGGTACTTTACCTAGGACATCATGAAACCAACATATTTCAAGTAAGAACTTCAGAACCCTATACTGTGCATTGTCCGATACGCACTTAGCCGAGGCCCTTGGCATAACCTCACCTGCTGGTAAGTGGTAATGACGCTGAATATAGAAGCGGGCCATGCAAGATTACACAATGTAATGTGGATCTGGTTATCTTATCTTGTAGGTAGTCTGGTGTCTTGGGTTCAGTTTCCACTCTAAAAGAAGAGTAAAAAAGACTTAAAAGACACTGGACTTACATAGTAGAAAAATATATATATATCTATATATACATATATAAAAGAAAGTCGTGTTAGTTACACCATTTATAACTCAAGAACGGCTGGACCGATTTTTATTATTTTTGTGTTTTTGCATTTGTCTTCGTCCGGAATAGGATAATAAGTATTAAAAATATGATATTCATCACTAAAAAAATTATCAGTCAAAAAATAATTGGCTTTAGGGTAGGGTAGGGTAGTGTAGTTGTAGTGTAGTTAGGGTAGGGTAGTGTAGGGTAGCGAAGGGTAGTGTAGGGTAGGGTAGTGTGGTGTAGGGTAGGGTAGGGTAGTGTAGTCTAAGGTGGAAAGAAGTTCGCCGGGACAGCTAGTTATCCCGCGACCTTCACCACGTCATCGGTCCACCGAGTGGGAGGCCTGCCTAACGTTTTCTTTACTTTACTGCCCTAACGGCAATCTGTTCTACGAGCTACCTATGTGCCCCGCCCACTGCCACTTAAGTTTAGCAATTCTGAGAGCTATGTCGGTTACTTTTGGTTCTCCTACGGATCTCCTCGTTTCTGATTCGATCACGCAGAGAAACTGGTCGAATACATCGAAATTATCATTTTTTTAAACGTTTCAGATCGAGATAATATGGATTACGATGTGGCAACAAAATTCATTAAAAATATGACTGCGGTCATGCCAGAAATCACCAAAGGTAAACTCCTATGCAAATAAATGCAAAAAACATATTTTAATTTTAAAAATGGTTTTCACCAACAATATTGAATGTTTTGCAGATGCAGTGATACTGTCTACTACAAGTGATGAAGGATATAAGAATGATGTTCTAAAAGAAGCTTTAGTTCTATGTGATAGTGCTAGAAATCTTTGCAGTGCTGCTCCAAATTATATTCAGGTAAATTATTTTTATTAATTAGGAATCCATACCCAAACAAAATTTCGTAGGAAAATCAAACCTTTAAGATCCCCGGGAGACTCGAGTTTCCATACAAACGTAGTACTGCTTTAATACAAAAACTGCATGCCGGATTGAATCCAAACTTTGCGATCATATTATATTGGTATAGTAGACACTTGTCGATGTAAGTAATTAGTTTTCATCGTAGTAAATTTAATCATTCTGACGAGTTTTGTCGGCACTTGGAATATGATGGTGTATAATCTGGTAGAGTGTTTCTCGGTCGATACTGTCGTATGCTTAATGATTAAGGTTGCCACGAGCACTAGCAGAATACGAGTTGGAGTAGGTGGAAATATGACTGAAGAGTTTGAAGTAGTGACCGGGCTTAAGCAGGGAGATGCTCTATCGCCTATCCTATTCAACTTAGCTCTCGAACACATCATACAAAAAGTTTTATTGATAGATGGAGGAGTAGAGCTGAATGTAAGACACAAAATCATAGGGTATGCTGACGATCTTGCAATACTGGGTAAGAGTGAGATCGAAGTAATTTGCATGACAGAGGTGTTAGAGGAGGAAGGAAAGAGGGTGGGACTCAGAATCAGTCGCAGGCAGACGGAATACCTCCACATAAAGAGACACAAGGATCCAAAAGTCAAAAGAAAAGATCTGTTTGTACAGGGCACAACCTATACAGGTTTAAATATCTCGGGTGTACGATTACTGACACTAATCAAAGGGAGGACGAAATCAATATCCGCATCGTCAACGCGCTAAGATGTGCCGGAGCCCTCCATAAAGTGTTGGTGTCCAAGTTAATCAGCAGAACGACAAAGATCCGAGTCCATAAAACTGTAATCAGGCCGATTCTAATGTACGGGTGCGAAACTTGGACACTAACACTTAAAGAAGAGAACAAATTCCTAGTCGCGGAGCGAAAGATCCTGCGAAAGATTCTGGGGCCAACAAGAGGAGAGGACGGGGAGTGGAGGCAAAGATTAAGCAGGAGCTGAAAGACCTAGTGACCAAGCCGAACATCATCGGGGTAATAAAAGCAGCCCGACTTCGCTGGCTAGGACACGTAGAAAGAATGGGAGAGGATCGAGCAGCCAAAAGAGCATATCTTGGAAAACCCTCCGGGCGCCACCCGGTGGGTCGGGCAAGGTATCGCTGGAAAGATGAAGTCGCCAAAGACCTCAAAGAGTTGGGAGTGCCTGAATGGTCAATCTTGGCACAAAATAGGATAGAGTGGCGCACTGTAATGTCGAAGGCCAAGATCCACTTCGGGTCGCTGAGCCAGCGAAGTAAGTAAGTAAGTAGTAAATTTAAACATAACTAAACGAAGGCTAAAATTAGTTTTATACTAAAAGTTTGAAACTTATCTTATTTTTTTCCGTTTTAATTTAGTACATCGAAAACTAATTACAAACATCGATAAGTGTCTACTCAACATATTCGCAAAGTTTGGATTCAGTCTGGCATTCAGCTTTTTATTAAAGCGGAACTACGTTTATATGGAAACTCGAGTCTACTGGGGACCCCTAAGCCGAGTTTACACAATAACAGTGTTCTCAGACCGAGTGCGCAAATAAAGGCTGGATCGTCTAAGAGCCCACACGGAATTTGGTTAACATTCGCATTTGTCTCCTGTCTCAATCAAGACGACTGATCTGCTGCTGCGAGGTATAGAAATAGTAGCGGATACTCGTATGTTACGATTTCTGTTCCACAACACTTCCGCCGCTTCATAAAGTTTCATAAACCTCAAGACTACATCAATTCTTAGAAAATTTTTGAGCCCCTTCGTGCGGTTTCATCGAATTGGTCTTTAGAGCTCGTCAAAGTCGTTAACAACGCGCCCCTTGTGTTTCTTAATGATTAATGGTATCCTGAGGTAAACAGTTTCCAAGTAATGACTCCAAAACCCTACTATTATGCGTGGTCCGCCACAACTTTGCCGATTTTCGTTTGGCACATGAATTGTTTAAAATAAAAAAATAGGCCAAGTGCGAGTCGGACTAACACTCCGAGGGTTCCGTACCACCACACCTCTACTTACGAAGTAACTAGTATCTCATCTGTGCCTCTACACACAACTACTTAATAATAATGACAATGATGCGTGTTCACATTACAAACAAAAGACATCAACGCGAGCGACAAAAATGTGCTTTTTTGTCTTTCAGTTTAGACTCAATAGCGCAAGTACGACTCACACTTGGCCAATTTTTATTATTAATTGTTTTATTTCAGTATTAAAGCTAAAATCTTACAAATTGTCACGTTCTTTCGTATTACTGTTTTTACGATAGAGCTAAATAAAAAATACTTTCAAAGACCTATAAAATCTCGTTTTGTATGGAGCTCCCCCTTATTTTTAATTTTTTAGTATTAATATACATTACGGTTCATGTAATACAGCCCGCTACGAGACATGGTCGCTTACTATTGGCCTCATAAGAAGGCTCAAGGTCACCCAAAGGGCAATGGAGCGTGCTATGCTCGGAGTTTCTCTGCGTGATCGAATCAGAAACGAGGAGATCCGTAAGAGAACCAAAGTAACCGACATGGCTCTCAGAATTGCTAAACTTAAGTGGCAGTGGGCGGGGCACATTGCTCGTAGAACAGATGGCCGTTGGGGCAGTAAAGTTATCGAGTGGCGACCACGCACCGGAAAGCGTAGTGTAGGCAGGCCTCCCACTCGGTGGACCGATGACCTGGCGAAGGTCGCGGGAAGCCGCTGGATGCGGGCAGCGCAGAACCGGTCGTCGTGGAGATCCTTGGGGGAGGCCTATGTCCAGCTGTGGACTTCCTTCGGCTGATATGATGATGATGAATACAGCCCGCTCACAGACGGACCGACGGATAGACGCACAGACAGCGGAGGCTTAGTAATAGGGTCCCGTTGGTCACTCGTTGGGTCTACGGAACCCTAAAAACACTACACATAGTATCAACATTGATCTAAAACTAGACCTTTGATTTCGCTCCAGCCAATTTTTTTATACCTCTGTGACAAAAACATAATATTGGAAAAGAAAGAATAGAGATTTTAGGCAAGAAAACTGTTAAAAGGGAATGTTTCATGTACAATGTACATGCCGCATGATGATAAGGTTAGGTTGTGTTGGGGAATCTTGGTAAACCCGCTTCCATCTTCGGTATCATCGTCACTTACCATCAGGTGAGATATAGCTAAGGGCTTACCAGTTATGAATAAATAATAATTTATTCGCTATACTGAAGTCACAATGGGCAGGGCACATAGCTCGTAGAACAGATGGCCGTTGGGGTAGTAAAGTTCTCGAGTGGCGACCGCGCACCGGAAAACGTAGCGTAGGATATGATGAAGAATTAATTATACTTTGTGTTTTAAATATTGCAGATTTTTGTTATTTTTAAGGCGAGGTATTGATTGGAACAGTTGTCTTCGTCTTTTTCTACAATAGTACTAATATTCTTCTTCTCTACTATATAAAAATAAGTCGGGTTTTCCTTCCTGACGCTATAACTCCAGAACGGCTGGACCGATTTGGCTAATTCTTTCTTGGTCGAGTTCGTTATTGTCAGGAGAAGGTTCTTATGTAGGGTAGGATAGTGTAGTGTAGTGTAGTGTAGGGTAGGGTAGGGTAGGGTAGTGTAGGGTAGGGTAGGGTAGTGTAGTGTAGGGTAGGGTAGTGTAGTGTAGGGTAGGGTAGTGTAGTGTAGTGTAGGGTAGTGTAGTGTAGGGTAGGGTAGTGTAGTGTAGGGTAGTGTAGGGTAGGGTAGGGTAGTGTAGTGTAGGGTAGGGTAGTGTAGGGTAGGGTAGTGTAGTGTAGGGTAGGGCAGTGTAATGTAATGGAAGGCGATACGTAGTTCGCCGGGACAGCTAGTATACATATATACTTTGCTTTTTCTGTACGTGGTGAAGATCGCGGGAAGCCGATGGATATGGGCAGCGCAGGACCGGTCGTCGTGGAAATCCTTGGGGGAGGCCTTTGTCCAGCAGTGGACGATTTGTGGCTGATACGATGTACAGAGTAAAGAAAATAAACACACTTTTTCACTTTTTCAAAGGTTTTTCGTTTCAATCAAAAACTACAATGAAAGTATAAAAAATAATAACATTACTCACTTTGTATTATGATAAAAAATATTGTTGTATATTTTTTTAAATTTATACTTCAAAATATTAATATAATAATAATATTAGTGTGTAGACCTATCTTTGTTTTTTTTCTGTCGAGCCAAACTGCTCAATCGTGTTTCTAATAGCATTTGACATCATCAACAATAAGGGTATTTTTTTCAACCTTTTAATTTTTTATCGTTTAGGAGTAATAAGATAGATAGATAGCTAGATAGATAACTCATTTATTTTTCTAGCAAAACAGCACCATAGAGAAAACAAGCGATGGAGATAAAAGATTATAAGTACTTAATTCATAAAAGAGTACACTGTTATTGAAAACACTAATAAAAACTATAAGGTAACTGCCTAGCCAGAAAAAAAGGCCGGGGCTCAGCATAATGTTGTGCATGCAGAGTATACTATATAATTGACGTCAAAAATAACGAAAATCTGTAATATTACATAAGACATAAGACATTTTATTGATTCCTTGTCACTAAAACACACATACATAATATTACCGCCTTGAAATGTATTACGTCTGTTTAGAAATTCAACGCAGCGTCGGTGGAGATGGGTGATGGATTGGCGCGGTTGCTGTACACAATTAGTTCTTGCGCTGATCCGGAACAGGAAAAACACGTAAATATCCATCCCTTAATTATCCTTACTAATATTATAAAGGTGTTTGTTTGTTTGTTACCTTTTCACGGTTCAAAACCTTGACCAATTTGATGAAATTCTCTGGGAAGGACATAGGCTACTTTTATCATGTGAAAATAGCATAGTTCGATGCAATTCCCGAGGGAATTACGAAATATATATTTTTTTTAGTTAATTTATTTAACATCGCTATGGAACAATGGATTGTTGTGATTTTTTGCATCGTAGCAGGTTGCCTGCGTCACTGGTAAGGACATAGGCTGTGAAACTAGCATAGTCTGATGCAATTCCCAAGGGAACTAAAAATATAAATTTTTTGGTTACTTTATTCAACATCGCTACGGAACAATGGATTGTTGTGAATTTTTTCACGAAGCGGAAATGGTTGAGAGTGTGGGAAAAGACATAATTAACTTATCAACGTATCCTGACATAGTTCCCGAGGGATCTGGGGAAAACTCATTTTCAAGCCGTGCACGTCGCGGCGTCGCAACGGAGCAATTGGTTAAAGTGATTTTTTTGTATAGAATTGGTTGAGGAGTGACATAGACTGCTTATCAAAATAGCCCGATCTGGAATAGGGATCAGGAAAAATGTCATGACCACGCTCGCGCACCTCTCACCCTCGAAGACAGTCATGAAAATGATGTCCACGCGGGCTAGGCCGCAGACAAAAGCTAGTGATCTTAATTCCAAAAGAAAGTAAAAATCTTGCTGTAACATTGGCGATTCTTAAATAATAATAACCAACACGCACTCGGCCAGCGTTGTTGGCTAAGGCCTAATCGCCCTAATTCAGGGTAGGCTCGCGCCCCTCGGTGGGGACGTGTATGAGCTGTTGATGAATAATGGGGGACAAATCACACATGATCATCTGGCCCCAAACTAGGATTCCCTGCACTAAAGGACTCAGAGACTGATGTACATACTTACGCACATAGTATAAACGTCGAAATAAATACATAATATAGATAATGAACACCCAGACATAGAGAAATCGAACCTGTTCTACACACGAATGTTTGTCCTGATTGGAATTCGAACTCAGGACTCTCGGTCTAGCAGCGCTCCTGCTGCCACTGGACCATTGGGTTAGTCTTAAACCGTCTTTAACCGCCGCCGTGGCGTAATGGTTAGTCTATTCGCTTCACAATTGGATAAGATAAGATAAGATAATTGTTTATTTGGTCGCGGGTTCGCCGATTCTCGGCGGGTTTAACGTTGTAAGACTCGGTTTGGTTGGTGGTAGGGCATTTTCATAGCCCGCCTGGCTAGCTACTACCATCTTATCTAAGTCTTACCACCATACATCAGTGTTAACATCATTGATGTGTTCCGGCTTAAAGATAAGATAGCCAGCGTTGGGGAAACTTGATAACCCCGCTTCCATCTTCAGCATAATCGTCACCATGGGCTTATCAATTGTGGAATAAAAAAAAATCTTGACAGCCTTAAAACAAAAAGTTGCCTGATTTTATTGACATATAATGATATTTTTTGTATTGTCTTATTGGTTATTGATTTCATTTTATTTTTTAAATTAAAACACACAAAATACATCATTATTACAGGTATGCCAATGTTGATAATGTAGAAATGCGTTAATCAATATAACATAACTTATCAAATTATTTACACATTTACATTTTCACTCATTCATTACATCATAATATAATATTTCACTGATAAAAAAATTACCTATGTAAAATTTAATTAATAGTTGGTGGATACTTTTGACTGTAGGTTCTTAGTGGAACATTATATTATCTTTATACGAGTATATTATCGTATGTGTTTTGGGGAATAGTGTAATTACATACCAAAATGAGTTACTGTAAATTAACAATAGTGTTAAACTCAAAGAAAATTCCCAGAAATACCTTAGTTCTTTTGACTTGATTCGAGTATTATACAAGCTGATATACCAAGTTTGTATGGGAAAACAAATATGTTTTCAAAATGGCCATTGTTAAAAAAAATGTTTTGCATAACGAATAAGTAAAATCACTAGATAGTTTTAAAAAATCCTGCCTAGTTTTGTTCTACTTTGTCTGGACAGGTGATAGAAGCAGCAAAGGCGATAGGTGACAGTGCATATAGAGTGGCAGTAGCTGGGGCAGATGTGGCGAGAGGAGCTGATGAAACTCATATGCAAGCTGTGTGCGATGCGGGTTCGAAGACCGCTCACACCGCTGGAGTATTGGTCTTTACTGCTAAGGTATGTATAGGGTCCTTTTAAAATACCTTAAAATAATTTAAGGTGGAGTTCAGCTCACAAAACTAAGAATTTTTTTCCACGGAACATATATAAAATTCGCAAAAAAAAAATCGACCTGCCATATACAAAGGACGCTATTAAATGATCAATTTAGTATGATAAGTCCACAAATTATTTGCAAATTGAGTAAAAATTCCTTGAAGAAAATTTTTTAAATTCATGAGTTGAATAGGTATTATTTTATAATAAAATTTTAAAATTTTACTGTCTAGATTGTAGCACCAACAATCCATCACAAGGAGTGTCAAGATCAGCTTATAGCTGCTTCCAATAATTTATCATCAGATCTCTCGACTTATACGTCGACCTTCAAGACTATGAAATCTGAAGGCAAGGCTGTGACAGATCTGATGGTAGAAGCAGAAACCTTAGAAAAGTTGCTTCAAGGATTCAGAAATAATCTCGGTGAAGGAAAACTGATAAAGCGGAAGGTGTTAGAAAAAGTAGTTATAGAGGATACTGCTTTGAGACAGATGGCAGTCAAAATATGTCAGGATGCAAAGGTAAAGATAGATTAGGTATTGATTAGAAAGGTTCAATTATTATATTAAAATTCAGTTCAAAAAGCTATTTTATCTGAAAAGCTTGCATTTTAAAAAACGATGGTAAGTAATTGAAATCCAAAAATTTTCAGTTAAGATCTGAATCTACGACTTTACCAGAAGACATAAGGCGCAAATTTAAAGAATACTGCAACAAATTAGAAAAAGCAATGAGAGGCTTGGATGTTGCTAATCACAAGTGCCAACAAAAACCAGATGTAAGTTTATCTTAGTAAAAAATAGCTTTGACATGACCTCAGAGACGTTATGTACCATGATGGTAAATTGATAATATTAGACTTGATATCGTTTTATTCCTTATCTATTACTTGCACACATTTCTTAACGTTTTCAGGACCTAAACAAACGAATAGAGCTAGAATCTTCCATACAGAAGCTGCAATTCACTCTATTACAATCAAGACCAGCAATAGATAACAAACAGCAGAATAACGTCGTTGATTTGACGGTAATAGCAATAATTCATTGTTTAAAAAAACTTTGTTGTTCTTCGTTACTAATTTTTTTGATCTTTCAGGACTTCGTGAGAGAAGTTTCTGAAGAAGCTGAGAAATTGACACAAATCGCAAATGAGATCAATATACCACAGTATGAAAATACTTTAATGGTATGTGCATGTTATTGTCTCTCTAATGATAATTGATCTTTGTAATTGAGAAAAATAATTTTAAATTCTTCTATACAGATTATAAAAGATGAATGCAATTCTATTAAACAAAACGCCGTGTGTCTCATTAACCCAGCTAATCTGCCAATTAAAGAAGATTCTATTGATGGTATATTGGAAATGGATAAGTTTGGACAGGTAATAGTTAAATGTTATAAACTTATATTCAGAACTTAAAATTTTGATGAAATAACCTATTGTGTTTTTCATGTTTTTATTATTCGAATCAATGAACACACTAAAATAGTAGAGTGTCTAACACAGGAAATTTTTAATGTTTTCTAGGACTGTGAGAACAGATTAGCAAAACTGAAATCAGCTATATTAGATCATATAGAGGACAAAAAAGCACAGATTGTTCTTCAAGACAGTGCTATACCTTTATCTGAAAGCTTGATTCTGTTGAAGTAAGTTATTAATAAAATGTTTTTTAAATTATTTCTATTCGCAATGGATCAGACCAGATCAAAGAAGGAATGGATAATGTGTAAACGAGAAGATCTTATTTAGTCTGCGTAAGTGTTCTGATTTCGACGAAGCATAATTTTAATAAAGAATATTCGAAATTTTTTTACAGGTTTGCAACTAAAAGCGCTTTGGCAGTGGCTCAAAGTGCGGCATTAGATGAAACTATACACGATTTAATAGATTTTCAGAAAAATATCGGCAAATTGCTCACTTCAGCAACAGAAAATAATGGTACACTTGACAAGGTATGTGTTTTTGGTTAGTTTATAGTTTGTCTATAGATGAGTATATCTTGAAGCATTACCGGATTTATTCCTAGACTTCGTATCCTTAGTCACTTTCATCATGTTTTGTCTACTGTCTACATCTCTATAGTGGCGTAATATTAATGTAAAGGAGTACATATTTATTATTAAAAAAAATAACATGTCAATTAAACTAACCCCCCCAGTACATAATTAAAATAATCCACTCATAATCATCCCTGCCTGGTGCAAATATTCCCATGAGGCTCGCAGCATTGCCACGCTGTATTGCTATAGATATCCTTTGCACCAGGAAGGTTTAATGTAATAACTTGGAATTAAGGTAATTACTTGTTTAATATATTTTATACTACTTTGATCCATGTACGCTAGTAGCCCGAGTCCTGATAATTCTGACATGCCCGCATTATATGAGATTTAAACCTATACCCACCTGTATAGCAGAGTGCAGACTAGAGGAGTGTTTTAAAACAAGGAGTGTTGCAAAAATCAAAGTTAAGTGCTGGCTATGTAGCTTGCCTTATCTGGACACAGAAAATCTTTTAGAAATTTACCATTAGCAGTGTAATTTTAATTTTATTAGCTTGTACTTTTTTCTTTTCATATAACTACTGTTTATGTATCTAACTATACATTGCTTACACTATAATATGATATAGATAGGTAATCCTTTCTATGGTATATCTATCATTAACTTACGTAATATAAATAATTGTTTTTCTTTTGTTGTTTAGGTGTATTTTAATATAATTTTGTAAATGATCTTTAAACTGGCTGGTTGGTAAATGTATTTTTGGCGTGACCACCACGATACGGGCTCTGCCTAGTGTGGGGTCACAAGGCATACTTTATACTGTATGATACACCATTCTTTGGTAATAAATATATTTTTATTTGTTTTTACCTTTCCACCATATCAGTAATAAAATTAGGCAATGTGATAGTCAGATGAAAATGATTTTTGAATATTTCTATTTCTTTCATTTGTTCCTTTATCTGACCATAATTACAATTATAAAAGTTCTTAAGATATAAATAGATGATATGTAATTTACCACATTTAATAGTGTTATTTTCAGATAACATCGTCACCTGCGCTCACGGCATCTCGAGCGCGCCTTGTCAGGTGTACGATGGATGTGTCACGCGGCTCGACGCACTCGCTTGCGTCGGCTCTCGCTGCTTACGTCACCGATGCGCGTGATGTCACTCCTGCTACTCACGATGATACGTGAGCATGTTTGTCTCTTAAACAGTTTATAATTTTTAATTCATCATCGCTGTAAAAATAACTGGCATTTCATTGTGTGTTTTTTCAGACTAAAATATCACGCTAATAAGCTAATTGAATCATTAAAACTACTCGTAGCTGCTACAAGTACACGTGTAGCTATGTTTGAAGCTGTACCTGATGTGGGATTAATTAGACTAACACAAAAAGTACTTCAAGAAATAGAAAATTACCCCACCATCAATGATGGCAAAGAAATAATACAAGTGATCCCAGAAAATGAAGTTCTTAGACTTTTGTTACCAACAAAGGTAATAAAAATAGAAAAAGATCATAAAAACGCCGCAGATAAAATGCAAAAAAATGCAACAGAATTGTGCTCTCTTATTGAAACAGTGTTTGATAGCGCTTTAAAACCAGAATCATTGAGAAGAAAAGTCAAATTAACTGTGGATAAAGCAGTTGATTTGGCAAACATTTCTAAATCTCTCAAAACTGGTGATGTTACTAATGATAAGAAAATTGATGACGATATTGATGATATGGTTTGGACAACATTTGGTTTATTTAAAGCAGCCAAAATAGTTAGTAATGATCAGAAGAATGATGCTGCTAAAAGGAGTCTGTTAGATGCATGTAGATTATTGAATGATTCTATAAACAAACTGGTAAGTGCGACGTTTATAAAACTTAAAAACCTACTAATGTCAGGTTTATAGAATTTAAGGCACCTTTTCAATTTTACTTACAACTCTTATTCTGTATCTTTAATCAAATGTAGGTCTTTACCTATCGATATGATGGCATTACGTATCGTATTTTATTAGGAGCAGTTTTATCTACGGATTGCCGATTCAGTTTTGAAGTTAAATGCCAATTTTTATTAAAAAAACTGTTTTTAATTTTTGAATATTCATTATGATGCCACTAATTATTATGGTCTTTTATTAGCACCAGTGTGATGTCTTTCATAATACAAACTCTCGAGCGACGTACTGTTGAACGAAACAAACTCGTTTTCATCAGTTATCAGATAGGGATTTTTTTTGTCTACATGCAAGATATTTCCAAATAAAATGTTAGCAACTAAGAAACTGCTGCGATAACTGCAGAGCCTTAGAATTAAAAATATGTGTATTACTCAAAAAATGGTTATTTATTAAGGTGGAAAGACCTATCTTCATGGGTTCAAATTCACTGTTCTCTCAAAATGTCTAAACAATAGGCATACAATTACCATCATTAATGTTCTAATAGTCTTGAGAAAAAAAAGTATGAATAAATTATTTTTATAACATTAATTTGCATCTTTAAAATTTTCCATCAAATCGGTAATTACATAGGTAATAAAGACCTAATAATTAAACGGCGCAAATAACAATGTTTTTTTAAGGCTCGCACAGCAAACCCTATCAAGAACTTAAAGACACAGTGTAACGAGCATATAAGGACGTTGAATATACAAGAGTTGCTCAGCAGGAGTTACTCGGAATCATCTGTGTGTGCTGTGCCTTATGCGGAATGTATTACAGAATTAGAAAACCAGAAAAATGCTATAAGTAAGTTTAACTTTGATGAGTAGTTTTAGTGCCAAAATAGTAACACAAATGATGAATGAATCTTGAAGCAGATCTTGATAATCACATTCATATGTAAGGAGAAAGGTAAGCAAGGTATATACATAACTAGATCCGAACAATGTTAATGTGATTATTATATTAGAAATATGCAGAAGATACCGACTATCATTTATGACTTTGAAATTATTTTAACTATACATAGAAAAATTTACAGTGTCAGTGTTTTAATGTATCCAAGCAGGATATAAATTTCTTTTAATTTATCCTGCAAGCGCATTTGACTTAGACAGTAACTTACAGTGACAATAATGGCTTTAATCAGGAATCTGTAAATTAGCATTGTTTTCAGATTCCTGATCCAAGTCATTATTGTCACTGTAAGTTACTGTCTCAGTCAAATGCGCTAGTAGTAGAAAAAATACTGAAAAAAGGAGATAAAGTTCGTTTGCTAAATTAACTGAAGCTTTGACGGCTCGTGACACTCTATCAAAGAGCCAGCATTGAGTTCAATCGCGCCGCATCGATCTCAGCGTGGCCCCTTTGTGTTTGAGTGTTGCCGGTTCCCGCTCGCGGCATTCATCAAAGATGCAGTTAAATGAGCGAACTATTAATCTTATGAATGTTCAATGTGGTTATTTTATTTTCATTTACAGTGGAAGCAATGCAGCTAGACTCTGACAAGCCAATGTCACGCAAGAGGTTTTCGGAATCTCTTGATTTTGTGTCTAGCGCTGTATGCAACAGTGCCAACTTTGCTGCTCATTCCGCCTATTTGGTAACTATATTCAACTAGCAAAAATCTTACTCAATTTATTTACCTTCACCACTACGAGTAAGCTCTTGCGCTGAAAATTTAAGAAGTTCATTATGCTTATTGAATATTTTTCAATTTATACTCTGGGAGATTTGTGAGCTGTGGAGCTAGTGAAGGACGCGGGAAGCCGCTGGGTACGGGCAGTGCAGGACCGGTCGTTGTAGAACTCCTTGGGAGGCCTATGTCCTGCAGTAGACGTCTTTCAGCTAAGACGATGAGGATGATAAAGAGCATTATAACTAGTTTGCTTGATAAAAATGTAGTTTGATAAAAATATTGAATTTAATTAATTTATTAGCTCTCAATATCGGAGTACAACAAGGAAGCAGCGACAGAAGGTATGGTGGACGTAGTGAAGTTGCGGTTAATAACCTCATCACTGAAGGACTCTGCACTGATGATTCTGCGCCATCAAGAAATTGAACAGGTATTTTAAATATTTTCTTGCGTTTACATTTTTATTATGTATACGTTATTTACACAGACAAAAAAACTTGTTTTGTATGTTCAGGTAAAAGCAGAAGAAATTCAAGTGAACAAATTGGTAGAAAGTCTAAAAGTTCTCATTAGAGAATCATCAGATAAGATAAAATATGATGATAAGGCTACACGAGATCTGGTTGATAGTGGTGCTAAAGTTGAGGCTGCTGCTATCATCTTAAGAAAAGCTGTTTATGATAAAGAGCCCAATATGGTAAGTGAATCCTTACTCATATTATAAATGTGTTTGTTTATTTGTTTACCTTTCACGTTTCAACACCTTGACCAATCTTGACGAAATTTGGCATTCCGGTAGTCTGTGTCACTGGGAAGAACAAAAAATATTTTTTATCCCCTGAAAATAGAATAGTCCGATGCATTTCCTGAGAAGACTGAAAAAATACTTTAGTCAGTGTTTTGGTTAATTTCTTTAATTTCGCAACGGATCAATGGACTGTTGTGATTTTTTGCACAGAAATGGTGGAGAAAATGGGAAATAAAATAGTTTACTAATTAGCATATGCTGACATAGTTCCCGAGGGTAAACTCATTTCAACACTCGCGCAAGTCGGCGTCGCGAAGGAGCAACGGATGGAAGTGTTTTTTTGTATAGAATTGGTTGAGGGGGTAGGAAGCATGTGGGAAGTGACATAGACTACTAACCAGAATATCCTGAGGGATCTGAAGGGAGCTCATGAGCACGCTCGCTCGCGAGCCGCGTGCGGCACACGCACCATCCTCTCTCAAAGACAGTCATATAAACAAAATATAAGCTTGATATAAAATAAAATTCAGATGTCACACTGAATTAATCTAAAGAAGGAGTTACTTATATAATCGTGGAGCTTAAAGTTATACCGGCGAAAGCCTGAATCCAAGAGACGACACCGTCAGGAGTTAGGTGGAACAGATCATTGGACCATTATAGGCCATTTGGAGGCAGCGCTATTTGCTCCATAAATAAATTTAGAAATAATTTAAAAATTAAAAACCCGATTGCATAAAAACTTAACTGCTACTTTTTTGGCCAATCGGGTAAAAATGTATCCTATGCCACTCACGGAATTAAGATTACTCTATCAAGACCTCGCTTTCCAAAATCCATCAAACTGTTCAGGGTACAGAGCGTGACAAAGAAATAAATAACCTTTCTTTTTGGCTAGTTGAGTAAAACTGTATCCTATGTCACTCACGGGATCAAAACACAACGAGAGTTTTTTTTTGCTCCGATTGTATGAGTTTCTTAGAAAAAAGTTGTTCACTTTAATAACAGGTATTCACGAAAGTTTTCCTGGAAGAGATTGCTCTTAGCAATAAGACCGCCTACTGTACATTATATACAATATCCCTAAGTATAAGCTTAATGTACTATAAGTGTAAAGCGTCGGTGGCTCAACCGATAACGACTCGGTTCTTCTAACCAGAGGTACCGGGTTCAAATCTGGACGGCCAATGTACCAATGAGTTTTTCAAAACTTACGTACATATACTTACCGATTGCTTTAACGACAAAGAAAAACATCGTGAGGAAACCTGCACACGCCTGCGAAGAAACTTGAAGGTTGTGTGTGAAGTCGACCAACCCGCACTGGGCCCGCGTGGTCGACTATGGCCTGATCGCCCTAATTCAGGGTAGCCTCGAGCCCCTCGGTGGGGACGTATAATGAGCTGATGTGATGTGATGATGAAGTGTAAATAAATAGATTTCAATTTCACCCCGTATAAACCAGTAAATAAACTTTGATGCTATTTCTAGATCTTATGATTTGTTTGTTTGTTTTGTTTTACAGGAAAGTATACACTCAACAACTGTTTCGTTTTTGAATGCTATTGGAGCATTGGGCACTGTAGTTGAAAGATCGGCGCTAGTCCCGCAGACAAGCCAAGCAACTTCTCAAGCGCTAGTAATGTCTAAAGATACAATGGCCCATTCTCAGTGAGTACATTGCACAACTTTTTTTTACTATATGATCTACATTTCGTTAACAACAATTGCGTTGCGTTGGGGAATCTCAGTAAGCCCGCTTCCATCCGTTTTGAATGGAGACGCGCGAATGAGCGAAATCTTCGTGGTAATAAGTACGAGGGCCAGTTGGCAGACCAGCCCCATAAACTAAAAAAATCTGAACAGTCCATTTATGTGATAGGACCTGAAATTTACAATCGGTTGCCCGCCGCCGTAAAAATTCAGCTTCCACAAATGTTTTAAAAAAAAAACTTTGAAAAAGTGGCTGCATGAAAAAGTATTTTATACTTACGAAGACTTTTTTAAATCGCCTAAATTACATATAACGTATTTTTTTTTATTTGTGTAAATTTTAATATAATTAATCCTTTAGTAATGACATTTATATTTCAATTTTATGATTTTATAAAATCTTATTTGACTTATCACAATTTGTTACTAATAAATAATTTATTTTTATTTCATTCCATCTTCGGCATCATCGTCACATACCATCAGATGAGATGATGCCAATGGCTTACCAATTGTGGATTTTTCAAAAAACAACCAACAGACAGCGTCCCTGTTGCTGGTGAAAATTTTTGCAGCCGCTTGCAGCTCGCGCACCACTCACCCTTAAATACAGTCATAAAACGATTCCCACGCGAGCAAAGCCGTGGGCAAAAGCATGTGACAAATAATAAAAACCGACCAAGTGTGGGTCGTACTCGTTCATAAGAGAAATTTGGCGCCGACTTAGAAGTAATGGGTCTGACTCCCGCTCCAGATCCTTCCTGGTGCAAAGGATATCTACAGCAATACAACGTGGCAATGCTGCGAGCCTCATGGGGACCTTGCACCAGGAACGAGTATGGGTGGATTATTTTATTTATTAATGGGGGGGGGGGGGGTTAGTTTAAATGACATGTTATTTTAAAGTAACACTTCTTTACGCGCGCTTGACTTGGGGAGTAATCTGGTGGATGCGTGACGAGAGCGTTACGGAAGTGAGATCGGGCGAGGCGAAAGGAAGTTAAGAGTCAGGTTTTTTATAGAATTTTCAGAAGATCGTAAATATAACACTGATTTTATTTTTAACAGTATTTTTAGTAAAATTTTCAGTGAGAGACAAAGTCTAAAGGCAGATGTTTTGACGTTTAATGAGGATGATAACTTTATTTGTTACATATGTCAGTATCAGGTTTCTAAACCACTTTCAGAAGATCGTAAATATAACACTGATTTTATTTTTAACAGTATCTTTAGTAAACTTTTCAGTGAGAGACAAGGTCCAAAGACAGATGTTTTGACGTTTATTGAGGATGATAACTTTATTTGTTACATATGTCAGTATCAGGTTTCTAAAGCACTTTCAGAAGATCGTAAATTTAACACTGATTTAATTTGTGTAATTTTTTTTAGGGAACTTCTAAGTGAGACACAAGGTCTAATGAGAGATGTTGCATCTTTTAATGATGATGACGATGACGACAGACCAATGACGTGGGTAACTTTCAACACAAGCACAAAATCACTGCTAGAAGCTCTTGATAAACTTATCAACCGCATGAGGTAAGTAAAAACTACATGAACTTTAATAACCTATATTACCGACTGCACTAGGTAGAGGGTTAAGTTTTTCGAGTGCATGTTTGCATGTTTTCGAGTGTATGTTTGCATGTTTTCGAGTGTATGTTTATTACTTTGACACGCTCTGTAACCTAAACGGCTCGATGAATTTTGGAGTGAAAGGTGTCGTCGTTAGACTCGTCTAAATGCTGTATGTGTCATAGGATACAACTTTACCCGACTGGCCAAAAATGAGAGCTAAGTTTTTTATGCCCTCGAGTTTTGAATTTTTAATTAATTCCTAAAGTTATTTACTACCTGGAAGCGTCGGTGGCTCAACCGGTAACGACTCGGTCCTCCTAACCAGAAGTCCCGGGTTCAAATCCGGACGGCCAATGTACCAATGAGTTTTTTTGAAACCTACGTACATATACTCACCGATTGCTTTAAAGGTGAAGGAAAACATCGTGAGGAAACCTGCACACACCTGCGAAGAAACTCGAAGGTTGTGTGTGAAGTCGACCAACCCGCACTGGACCCGCGTGGTCGACTAAGGCCCGATCGCCCTAATTCAGGGTAGGCTTGAGACCCTCGGTGGAGACGTATATGAGCTGACCAGAAGCCACCGAAGCTCTTTTATTTAATGACGTTTAATACATTTTAATTTGATACATTGAATTACAGACAAAATGGTCAAGAGGCTGGAATAATAGCTGTCGCAACAACTGAATCCGATAAGGTAATAATCCTTTTAAGGTACTTACGTGATACCAATAAAAATTACCTGAATTGGCTTTGTTCAAAAATTCAATTTAGTGCAGTGGTTCCAAAGTTAAGCGCGCACATACAGTTCTCGAGGCCTAAGCTCAGCTTAGCATTTGTGTAACTGATCGCCAAAACTAGAAGTCAATTGACTTACGTGACTTGTGAGGAACGGGCGGCGCCTCAGGCCGGTTTCAAAAACCAGTGTAAACTGGTTTAAAGCATTGGGCGAGATGCGCGGCGGCGCCACAAGCCGGTATTCCACTCTACACTATCCGTGTGCACTCACACAAATGCAAAGCTGAGCTTATGCCTCGAGAACTGTAACATTTATATAAGTAGATTAACGCTTGGCTGATGATGATAATTCTTTGAGTATTTTTTTTTATCTAATTATACTTTGTTTTTCTTAAAGGATCCTGAAGCAGAAAAGACAAGTTATTTACAAATGCAGTAAGTATTTTAAGAATTTGTACCTATTATTTTAGTAACGATAGTTAAATTGGCTTGCAGGTATCTGCACATTTTGACTGTTAATTAATATTTTCTTCTTTCAGGGTCGATACAGTGAATAAATGGCTTTCTAAACCTTTTTCAAAACCAGACGTTAAGACTGGAGGAGAGCAGGCTACAAGGAATATCATAGATATTGCTCAAAAGGTAATAATTATATAACCTTGCGGTGGCGGCGCACCCTCCAATTACGCCGATGTACGCACAAAAAGGAAGTCGGTTATGGAGAGAGGTGGCAGGTTTCTTTAAAAGTAGACAAATCCACCAAAAAACTGTATATTTATTAAATGAAAAGAAATAAAACGTTAAATATGGAAAATGGAAATAGACAGTCGTATCGATGAACAGGATGGGAAACTAAAAAGCAGGGTGGAAATAAAAAAACCAAAAAGATTTACTTCGTCACAACCTACCACGATTGTTTCAGTTTCCCTACGTATACGAATCAAATGAGGAGATCCGTAGGAGAATAAACTTAATCGTCATAGCTCACAGAATCGCTAAACATACTGGCAGTGGGCGGGCACATAGCTCGTAGAATGATGGCCATTGGGTCAGTAAGAAAGACGTAGCGTAGGAAGGGAAGGTCTCTCGGTGGACCGACGACCTGGAAAAGGTTGCGGAAAAAGCTGGATGCGGGCAGCGCAGGACCGGTCGTGGTGGAAATCCTTGAAAAGATGCCTTTGTCCAGCATTCTACGACTTGTGGCTGGTATTATGATGTTGAGTCTTTGAAAAATGAGGTTTTGTTTTGAAATTAACAGTTTTTTAAGAAAATTACATAACTAATAACTCAACAAAATATTCACAATTTCATTTGTATACGTTTACAGATAATGGAAGACTTAAAAGGGCAGGAGTTGGAGGAGATGCGCCATCTTCTAACAGAAACAGAAGAGCTGCTTAAAGAATGCACTAGGAGTTACGACACAGATAAGGCTAGGTGAGCTCAAACTACTATACTTATCATATCAGCCGAAGGACGTCCATTGCTGGACAAAGGCCTCCCCCGAGGATTTCCACGACGACTGGTTCTGCGCTGCCCGCATCCAGATTTACCTTTCAATTACAAAAAAATAATTAAGCAAATCGGTTGGATAGAACGGGCGAACGGACTCGTATTACATTTTAGAGGGAGCGAGGGGCGCGAGCCGCTCGCGAGGTAGATTGCCAATGCTTGATGACAAATCTTTGTATCAATACTTTTCATTATAAAAGAAATCAAGCAAATCGGTTGGATAGAACGGTAAGATGGAATCGCATTAGATTTTATCACATCTTTTAATATATTATAGTTAACGGTTATAATGTAAGAATATGAAACTAAAGCTAAACTGCCCACTAGGCATGATGTTGCAGGAGCTCTTCCATCAGAAGCACAGTCGATGCGACAGGAAGAGAAAACGTCGCAGCTCATTTTCGAGGAGGACTGCTTCTTACATTGCCGCATTTAAAGATCTGCCTCAAAGTTCCAGCCGCCTTAGGTAACGTTGGAAGTCGGCTGAGATTAGCCCGTTCATGGAAAGGCGACTACGGCGAAGCTTTCAATGGATTCCATCCACTTGCTACATATCAGTAACCTCGTGCACCAGGTCTAGGTACTTGGTCCCTTTGTCGAATTAGTGACGTCCACCAAAAACTCCCTTGACTGCGCCCTATCTATAAGATTTAGGAGCAAAGGCCTTCCTTCGATTACACCATACATCCCTTGGTATCCTAAACCTGTGCAACTCAAATAATATGAAAGAAAATTTCAGGACACTAATTGACAAAGTTGGTGATCTCCGCAAGGCTATCGAACGCTGCATTGTGACAAGAGTCGTAGATGACTTCACTGATGCGGAGGAACCCATGGCAGATCTTGAAACCTTCGTCGATATCGAAACGGGTATGTCTTTTTTGTAACTAGATTCTTAGAACTGTGACTTATTCATACTGTTTTCGCTTGTTTTAAATCTGTTTTCATGTTACTCTCTTTTTTTTGTTTTTGTTATGTTCCAAATTTATCGACTTTTCGACTGTTTTTGATTTTTTATTTATTTTCACATACCTTTTTTGCTTTTTGTCTATTCATCATCATATCAGCTCTACGTCCCCACTGAGGGGCTCGAGTCTACCCTGAATTAGGGCGATCGGGCCTTAGACGACCACGTGGGCACAGTGCGGCTTGGTCGACTTCACACACAACTTTACTGAACAACTTTCCTAAAGGACCAATAGTTAGTACTCAAAAAAAATATTGGACCCCTCAAACAAAATTGCAAAAAATTGGTATATCAGCTGATGGATTTGTATGAAGAGTTTTTTTTTTCCATTTGAGCGAACTTGTAGAACAAAAGTTGTTCAGTATGATGAGTAGAAGACCCAGTTAACTGGGTCTACACCAATTTTGTTGTTGTTTGGAGTGTAACAAAATTGGTGTAGGTCCCGTTAACTGGTCTTTTCAAAACTCCGCGTAAATTATTTGGTAAACATAAAAGTATATTCACAGACGATAAGAAACGCAAGTTCCTGTTAGAACAGAAGATAGCTGAGCTCCTAGCACAGCTGGGGAAGGTGAAGAGGACTGCGAGAGTGGTGGGTGATGTCAGCGGTGGAGTGGTGAACAAGGAGCTGGAGAAGTGCAGTCAACAGGTCAGAAATGAGTTTTATACAGAGTGTAACAAAAAAGGTGTAGGGTCATTTAACTGAACAGCATCTGAAAAACAATTGGATTCCCCATACATAGTTTGCTTGTGTATGAGAAGTAAAAATTATAAATTTTGTACATTAGTTGATTAGTTCCACGTGTTGACCCCATCTTAAAGTATAAACGCACTTTTTATTTGACTGCGCCAAGAAGGAGGGTTATGTTTTCGAGTGTATGTATGTATGTGTATATCTTGGGCAGGCTCTGTAGCCTAAACGGCTTGATGCCTTTTTTGAAGTTCGAGATGTCGTTAGATTTGTCTTGATCCCGTGAGTGGCATAGGATACATGTTTACCCGACTAGCAAAAAAAGAGGTTATGGCTTTGGCACGCTCTGTTGCCTAAACGGCTTGATGGATTATGGAGTGATAGGTGTCGTTAGTTTGGAAATTTGTTCCTCCGAAACGACTGGACAGATTTACATAAAATTTTCTGTGTATATTCGGTAGATCTGAGAACAGGTACCTATAGAAAATTTTTCACGGGATCTGAGCGGGCGAAGCCGCGGAAAACACCTAGTATACCTATAAAATTATAGAAATGAAGGCCACAAGTGGCTTCTGTGTACATGGAAATCAATTTATTAGCCCACATTGCAATTATTAACCGCCTTCGTTTCGAAGTTGTCAGTCTATTAGCTTCACATGAAGACGTCGCCGGTTCGTTTCCCGGCGGATTCTAACTTTGTAAGACTCAGTTCAGGTTGTTGGAAGGGCATTTTCTATCACCATCTTGTCTAAGTATTGCCGCAAAATATCAATTTTAACAGAATTAATGTATTCCGTTTTGAAGATAAGATAGCCAGTTCCCCTTTGCGTTGGGGAATATTGGTAAGCCCGCTTCTATCTTATTTACTTACCTTCAGGTGAGATCATGCCAAGAGCTTACCAATTGTGGATTTTAAAATAATAATCATCATCATCATATCAGCCGAAGGACGTCAGGAGGTCTGCCTACGCTACGTTTTCGGTTGCGCGATCGCCACTCGAGAACTTTACTGCCCCAACGGCCATCCGTTTTATGAGCTATGTGCCCCGCGCACTGCCAATTTAAGTTTAGCAATTCTGAGAGCTATATCAGTAACGTTAAAATAAAAATAATGCTCTGGCATATTTTCTGACGATTACTAGATATGCCGGCAGAAGAGCCCTTTGCATAAAATTACATGATAAGTTTTACTAGTCATGTCGTTTTCCTAGCCCACCTTATACTTAATAGTTAAAAAAAAAAAAGTAGTTTTAATTATTTATTCTTGCATTGTATTACCTGTTTTTTTTTGCTTGTGTGGGGCTCTGAATAAATGCTTATCTTATCGTATCTTATCTTAGTTGCCTTTTGTTTCTTTGTTAAATCGACTGCTTTTCTTGTGTTTCAGACGGAACTTCTAGCACCGCAATTGGTTAACGCGGCAGAAGAGAGAGTGAGAACCCCCCACAATCAGCAGGTGGTTGAGAATTATAGGACCCTGTTGGCTCAGTACTCAGAGTCCTTGTCCAAGGTTCGAGACCTGTGTGATCGCTCTGTCGATCCTATGGACTTCGTGCAGACTGCTGGTAAGTTTCTCTCGACACACACTCCGTCAAAGGTGCCACTCCGAGCTTAATTTCGTCGGCGGCGTGTGATTGTACTCAGAGCGGCCCTTTTGTCGCAAAAAAAAATATTTTTCTACACTCTCAAGGATATTTCCCGTTGACCTTGAACTATGAAATTTGGCAAGTAATGCCGTCTTCAAGTACAAGTATAGGGGAAAAGCTAAAAACTGTACATTTGTAATTAAATCATTAAAAAAATAGTCCTTATTTAAAGTACGTAATTAATTATGCTAGTGTCGCGGGTTGCGTTTTTTTTTTTTTATTAAAAATTTGAGTGCGTTTGGCTGCACCTCACCTGATGGTAAGTGCTGATGCAGCCGAGGATGTAACACGCAAGCTCAAATAGTGCCTATTCACTCTCGTCTTGAAGATTCCTAAATTATACGAATCGGGGAATACAGATGCCGGAAGGGAATTCCACTCCTTGGCTGTACGCATGATGAAGGAAGAAGCAAAACGCTTCGTGCGAAAAGGTGGAACATTGACGACAAAGGGGTGGAACCGCTCTCCGCGCCTGGTCGTCCGATGATGAAATGGAGAGGGGGGAATGAGGTCGTGAAGTTCCAGGGCACACTCTCCGAAATGAATCCTGTAGAACACTGATAGACAGGCGACTTTGCGGCGATGCTCGAGGCTTTGGAGCCTGTTTGATACAAGTTCCTCGTCGCCAATGAGTCTCCTAGCGCGTTTTAAGGTTAGATAAAGGTTCCGTGGAGAAGATGAAAAGTGACCAGGTTAACGAAAGTCCGAATTTATTTAAATTTATAAGAATGTTTTACAGAGATACGGTTGGGTCTAAAGCGAGGCGCGGTTCGGAAACGACTGACGAGCTGAGCAGTGTTACCGCTCCATTTTTCTGAATTGCGCTAAATAATGTCTAAAAAAGCGCCAGAACAAATAAAGTAATGAATTTTTGGCGCTACTTGTATGGAGAGACTGATCTCAAAGAGCGCAAAATTGTATGAAACGTTGAAATTTTTTGGCGCTAGACTGCGTCGAAAGCGCACTAGTTCTAACGCTAAATGCACTAAAACGGCAACACTGGAGCTGAGCCTAGTGCAATGGCTAGCTACACTAAGAACGGTGGTCTAAATTTTGAATTGAGTTAACCGTGTCATGTGGGGTATAGTATGAAAGGGCTTCATTGGTTCAAGTTTAAACAGATTTTTCATTATTTTTATGATGTATAGTTTTCAATTTATGACAAAGTATAAAAAAATTATTTTCCCATTTTTGTATGTATAGGTAAGTACCTAATATTTTCTTTGTATGTAGTACCTTAAAGTTTGCTATGTTTTGATTTATATTATGTACCTACACATTTGTACGGAACCCTCGGTGGGCGAGTCCAACTCGTACTTGTCCAGTTTAATTACTACAATGAAACCCAACGCTAAAAAAATCAAATTAGGACAAATTAGAAAAAAAAAAAAAAAAAAATACAAATTCGTCCAGCAGTTTAGGCGCTAGATCGCCGAACGGACTTATACGTGTGTAGACATAAATATATATTAGTTTTTTTTAAATCTATTAGTATACGATAATCGATTTTCCATCAAAATCTTAAGAAACCCTCAAGAATCTTTGATGAGCTGTTTAATTATTTAAATAAAAACGTCAGTAAACCTTTGTTTATTTAAATTTTACCAGTACATAATATATATTTTAGATAGATACATAGATAATATATATTTTGTGTTGTTTGTGTCTGCTAGGAGATAAGATGCAGCGCTTAAGGGAAGAATCGCACCAAGTGAGCGAGCCACAGAGATGCGCGTACACATCGATCATTATTAGGAGGTAAGGAAGTTTTTTAAGTAAAGTTCTCCAGTGGCGACCACGCACCGCAAGACGTAGTGTAGGTACGCCTTCCACACGACGGACCGACGACCTGCTGAAGGTCGCGGGAAGCCGCTGGATGCGGGCAGCACAGGACCGGTCATCGTGGAAATCCTTGTGGGAGGCCCATGTCCAGCAGTGGTCGTCTTTCGGCTGATATGATGATGAAGGAAGTTTTTATCCACAGTTGCATCATCTTGGCATCATCTCACCTGGTGGTAAGTGACCATGATCTCATAGATGGAAGCGGGCGTACCAAGATTCCGCATTGGATTGGGGATAAAAGGATATATAGGGTTTAAGAAAATGGTGTAGGACCCGTTAACTGAGGGTTCTACTCATCATACTGAATAACTTTCTCAAAGGGGAACACATAGTCAGTTCTCAGAAAAACACTTTGGAGCATCTATACACAACTGGTCAATAGCGAATCGATTTCTATGAAGAGTACATTTTTTTTGCGATTTCAGTAAAGTTATACTGACTGACTCGGTAGCTCAGTGGTCTAGTGCTCTGCTCTTGACTGCTGATCCGAGAGTTGTGGGTTCGATCCCCACCCAGGGCAAACATTTGTGTGATGAGCAGATTTGTTTGCTTTGTGTCTGGGTGTTAAATATCTATATATGTATATGTATTTAAACGTATATAAGTATTTATATCAGTCTCTGGTTCTCATAACACAGGGAATCCTACTTTGGGGCCAGATGACCATGTGTGATTTGTCCCAGAATATTTATTTATTATAGAACAAAACGTAGCGTAGGTACGCCTCCTATTCGGTAGACCGATGACCTGGTGAAGGTTGCGGGAAGCCGCTGGATGCGGGCAGCGCAGAACCGGTCGTCATGGAGTCCAGCAGTGGAGGTCCGACGGCTGATATGATGATAAAACAAAAGTTGTTCAGTATGATATGTAGAGGCCCCGGTTAACGGGATCTACACCAATTTCGTTATACCCTGTATATCCTATAATATGCTTTTTGGCATAGTGACAATATACCTATCTTTATATATATAAATCTTCTGTCCGTGTGTTAGTCATTGAACTCCTCCTAAACGGCTGGACCGATTTCGCTAATTCTTTTTTTGTCGAGTTCGTTATTGTCAGGAGAAGGTTCTTATGTAGGGTAGAGTAGTGGGGTAGAGTAGTGTAGGGTAGGGTAGTGTAGTGTAGTGTAGTGTAGTGTAGGGTAGGGCAGTGTAATGTAATGTAAGGCGGTACGTAGTTCGCCGGGACAGCTAGTGTAAATATATTTTTGTTTTTTTAATCTTTCAACAAAAACAAAAACTGGTCAATAGCTGATCGATTTGTATGATTTGTCTATATGCAGGCTGGCTAACCGCGTGATCGAAGTCGGCATGTCTTCTCCCAACGCCAGAGAAGACGCCGAAATAATGGAGGTGCTGTCCGAGGCCAAGAAGAGATTAGCCGCACCCGCTCCCCCGGCCAGGGCTAGCAGACTGCCGGACTGGAGGGCTACTACTGCTGAGGTACCCATTGTAACCCTGTCAAAGTAAAGAAACTAAACATATAAAAAAGATGGAGAGAATTGGCTCATCTATCTTCAATGCGAGAGTGAATAGGCATTATTTGAGTTTGCATGTACCATCCACGACTACATCGTTACTAGATGAGATGTAGTCAAACGCACTGAATTTTTAATAATAATAATCATCATCATCATATCAGCCGAAGGAAGTCCACTGCTGGACATAGGCCTCCCCCAAGGATCTCCACGACGACCGGTTCTGCGCTGCCCGCATCCACGATGTAGTCGTGGATGGTACATGCAAACTCAAATAATGCATAATAATAATAAAAACCACTAATTGGTTGATAAAAATATAAGGATGACCATTTTCCTTCTCAGAGAACAGCGACCAACCGTCTATGAAATTAAGATACTTAGTAATAATATGCTTCTTCATGATGATTTCTTTTTTTTTTTATTTCATAAAACAGGACTGATTAACCGACTTCAAAAAAATGAGGTTATCAATTCAACCCGTATGCATGTATAATATTGATGGAATCTCACAATATTTGTATGTATGTTAGTCTATGTAGGCTTCTAAACAGGTGTGCCAAATTTCATGAGTGTATGTTTGTATGTATGTATTTTTGTCCACGTATTTGTCAGAAACTAGCAACCGAAATGCAATAGTTCTTTTTTTATTTGATTAAGTATCTTTTAACTTAGGGAACTGTGCAAGTTTCATCGAAATCAGTTCAGTAGTTTTCAAAATATGGACTTTTATGTGTGTACTCACTGGAAAAACACATCGTCAGTTTAATTCCGTAATTTTGTTGTAATTGAAGTCGGTTGTTCTTAAGGCTTATACCGCAGCCAACCACCAACTTTGTAACCACTTTTTGCTTCCATTAAGGATCAAATTAAGGATTTTTTTATCGAAAAAAAAATGTTTCGTAATTTAAGTACATAACTAATATGAGTAGTGATTTAGATTTTTTCGAATTCTCTTTTAATATACAGAACTAAAGCAAAAACATCCTAATGCACCCTTTTTTTTATTTGTAAACATAGAACTGCTGTAATTTTAGTCGAAACATTAATATAAAATAATTTTATTTTCTTACTTTTTGGAAATTCTTCTTGTTTTATAAATTTTTGCACGATTCGTCCGCAGCGATTGACGCAACAGCCACGTTGCAGTACGAGCTGACAAGAACTTTATTTCCAAGCTATTTTGTTCGTTGTTTTGAAACATCGTGAATCGATTCGCTAATTTTAAGAACAGAGGAGCCTTAAGGGCCTACCCCCAGCTAACTAGCGCCCTGCGCTAACATGTTCTCAGCGAGTAATTATTTTTTAACTGATTGCAGCACTAGTTAACTGGGGATAGCCCCTTAAAGACTCGCCAGTATATTGAAAGTTTTAAAACTGATGAAATCAGGATTGATAAGTCCTTGGCACCATCTCACCGGATGGTAACGGCCACTTTTGTCACCTATGCTATCTGTAACTACAGCGAACTTTTTCACAGTGTTGATAGTTTTTAAACCTACCTATTTTTAAAATTTTAATTAAAGTGTGTAGGTACTCATGTTATGTACTCTAATGTATAGGCTTTCTTCTATGTTGTTTTATTTTTTTATATGTTGTAATGCAATAAAGAATATTGTATTGCTTTGCATTGCTTGGTATTGTATTGTAATATACGTAATATAAGTAATTATTTTTTAACCTGTGGTGGTGCTAGTTAGTAGTTAAGTAGCGGGATCTTTGTCATCATAATTTCATGAATATCATTTTTGTTCCTTGTAGATACTCAGAGCGACCGGTGAAGTGGAGTCGGTCTTGGGCGGCGAGAGTATCTTCAAGAAACAGCCGGAGTCCGATCAACCGATCTACGTGAGTTTGTATTTTTGTTTCTTGTAGATACTCAGAGCGACCGGTGAAGTGGAGTCGGTCTTAGGCGGCGAGAGTATTTTCAAGAAACAGCCGGAGCCCGATCAACCGATCTACGTGAGTTTGTATTTTTGTTTCTTGTAGATACTCAGAACGACCGGTGAAGTGGAGTCGGTCTTGGGCGGCGAGAGTATCTTCAAGAAACAGCCGGAGCCCGATCAACCGATCTACGTGAGTTTGTATTTTTTTCAACCGACTTTCTAAATAGAGGAGGTTCTCAATTCGACTGTACGTTTTTTTTTGTATGTTTGTTACGCGATATCATCGCAGATTGTGAACCGATTTTCATGTTTTTTTTTATTCAAAAGGGTATGCTGCCAGGTTGGTTACATACAAATTTTATCAAAGTCAGTGTAGTACTTGTTAAGAAAATAAAATAAAAAAAACATTATTGTACAAGGTGGTAGCGATGGAAGTCGTTTTTTTAACGTGTTTAGCATTTCTATTGCATGATATTAGGCCTGTGGTGCGGCCCTAGAATAGTAGCACCCCATCTCTTCTCGAGGGTGTTGTAAGAGTCGACTAGGGGATCAAAAACCGGAGAATGGGCAGCAGCGTACAGTCCCCCCTATCCACGTACAGTCCACTACACTGCACACTGAGATCGCCAACCCACCATCAAGGATGGCGATTACGGCAAAATCCCCCTAATCGGGCAGTCCTATGTTCAGCAGTGGACCTCTTTTGGCTGATGTGATGAAGGTATGATCATCATAAAAACCAAAACAGGCTGATTAGATTCACCATGATATTATAAGGTGCTACTTATTTTAAACAGAGTTTCTACTTGTAATTCAGAAACAGTAACCTTAAGAGGTAGAGTGTATCCTTGAGACGTTCCATCTATACTTAGGACGGAGGAGTGTATCCTTGAGGCACTCCATCTATCCCAAAGAGGAAGGAGTGTATCCTTGAGGTGCTCCATCTATCCTTAGGAGAAAGGAGTGTATCCTTGACTACTCCCTAGAAGTGTATCCTTGAGGCATTCTATGTATCCTTAAGAGGAAGATGTGTATTCTTCAGGCGTTCCATATAAAAAATGTAATTTTAATTTTGAAGAAGCTAATTTCTGTGGTTTTTAAGATTTGAGTTAAAAAAATACAATATTATTTTACGGTCCAGCCACGCGGACTACATTTCAGCTGAAAATTTTCAGTTTGGATGCAGTTAAAGTGCAACTTACTGGGATAACTGCATCCAAACTGCGAAGTTATAGCTGCCTTGTGTACATGCCTACATCGAGTGTTTTTTTTAAATTGTATTTTTTTGTTACTTTAAGTATATATTTTTTCCCATGGTAATAGCTTTACACAGTCTTTCAATAATTTGAATTGAATATTATCTTTTGACCATCATATGGCCTTAAAAATGTGAATTATTTATTTTAGAACGCCGCCCTGAGTCTTCACTCGGTGGTCAAGGAGTGGTCAGCGAGGGACAACGAGGTGATAGCTGTGGCCAAGCGCATGGCCGTGCTAATGGCCAGACTGTCCGACTTTATGAACCATGGTGCGTTATTTTGTTCCCTTCCGGTATCTCGGTAGGATTCTCAACACTTTCAACTGACACAGTGGTACAGTGGTCAGCGCGCTTACCCGCTGGGCTGAGAGTCGTGGGTTCGATTCCCACTCGGGGTAAACAGTTGTAAGACGAACAGGTTTGTTTGCTCTGTTTATGGATTTTTAATATCAATAGATTTTTTTTATTTATACCTTTTATCTCAGGTTCCTATTCTACGGAAATCTTAGTTCGGTGTCAGAGGATCGTATGTGATTTGTGCTTGAATCAATATCATTTAAGATTACCTTAAAGACCAGTCCTGCGCTGCCCGCATACAGTAGCATCCGTTATCTTCACAAGGTCATCGGTCCACCGCGTGGGAGGCCGTCTTCCGGTGTGCGGTCACCATTCGAAAACTTTACTATCCCAACGGATATCTGTTCTACGAGCTATGTGCCCCGTCCACCACTTAAGTTCAGTCTGTCTGTGAGCTATGTCGGTTACCTTAGTTCTTCTACGGATTGTCATTTCTGATTCAATCACTTAAGGAAACTCCAAGCATATCTTGCTTCATCGCTCTTTTCATAACCTAGAGCCTTCTTATTAATTTATTACTGAAGTATACGAGCACAATGCTAGCTTTATCCATCCCCCCCTCCCCCCTCGCTCTATCTCTCTCTTCTATAATTGAGGACAGAGTGTGATACTGTCCTGAAATCTTCTACGTGAGACATTATTTGCCATGATAGGAGTAACGTTATCAACCTTTACACGTCCACACTGCTGATAAAGCAGATGATGATTAACAAGCGATGGATGATGATGTTGATGATGGCAGAAAATTTAAATAGACTAATCAAGGCAATGAAGAAATTTCAAAAGAAAATATAGATAATGCTAGATCTTCTTAGAAGGCTCAAGGTCATCCAAACGGCGATGGAGCGAGCTTTAGAATTTGAAATGAGGAGATCCATGGAAGGACCAAGATAACCCACATATCTAACATAAGCGCCTCCGTAGCTCAGAGGCAAAGTTCACTGGCTTTGCACAGGAGGTCGCGGGTTTGATTCCCGGCGGGGTCAACAGTAAGACTCGGTTTGATTGGAGGTAGAGCACTTTCTAAGCCCGCCTGGCTAGCTACCACCATCTGATCTAAGTCTTGCCGCAAAATATCAATGTTGATATCATTGGTGTGTTCCGGCATGAAGATAAGATAGCCAGTTCCCCATTGCGTTGGGGAATCTTGGTAAGCCCTCTTCCATCTTCGGCAACATCGTCACTTACCACCAGGTGAGATATTATCAAAGGTTTACCAATTGTAAATAAAAAAAAAATTAAAAAAAATCGCTATACTAAAGTGGCAGTTGGGACAGTTAAATTTTCGAATGGCGACCGCGCACCGGAAGACGTAGCGTAGGCAGCCTCCTACTTGGTAGACTGACGACTTAGTAAAGGCGAAGCCGTAGTATACTGGCAGCGCAGGACCTGTCATTTTGGAAATCCATGGGGGAGACCTTTGTCCAGATATGATGATGAATGCTAGATCTAAAGGCTCACTAATAGGAGATCGATGATAGATGTATATTATTAACGAATATGTTTGGAAAATATTGTTATATTTGAAAATCTTAATTATAATACTAATAATCCAAATAAAATGGCCCTGATAAAGTTTTTTCAACATACTTAATATTTTTTTAAAGGAAATAATATAGTGTGTTTTGTGAGAGCCATAAAACGTTTTTTTTTTGTTTTAATCGAGTTATTCGAATTATTATTCTTACTAATATTATAAATGAGAAAATGTGTTTGTTTGTTTTTAACCTTTTCACGCTTAAACACATCAACCAATCTTGATAAAATTTGGCATACAGGTAGCCACTGTCACTGGACAGGACATAGGCTACTTTTTATCCCGTGAAAGTAGCATAGTCCGATGGAGTTCCTGAGGGAACTGAAAAAAATACTCTTTTTGTGGTTAATATCCTTAACATCGCAACGGAACTGTTGTTATGATTTTTTGCTCAGAGATGGTTGAGGAGGTGGGAAATGACATTATTTACTAATTAGCATATTATGATATATTAATTCCCGCTCGCGCACGTCGGCGTCGAAACGGAGCAACGGATTGAAGTGATTTTTGTATAGAATTGGTTATGGGGTGGGAAGTGACATAGATCGCTATTCAGAATACCCCGATATAGTTCCTAAAGGGATCTGCAAAAACTTATGTCCACGCTCGCGAGCCGGTTTGTGGCTCGCACACCACTCAACTCAACAATCAATAATACTCATAAAAACGATGTCCACGTGGGCGAAGCCGCGGGCAAAAGTTCGTTTTTTTATAAATCTTACGAAGGTACAGAAAGCTGTATAGCATGTTGCCTTTGCAACGTGACATTGCAACGTTTCGAGGTTCAAATACACACTACCGCACTTTACTATAAAAATTAATAACTGATAAAAAAAATCTACATGTAAAATATTAATTTTATAGTTCATTGTACACATAGGATAGTTAAATTACACATTTTACAAAGCAAGGCAATGCACAGGGTACAGCTAATATCTAAAAAATAATCTTTCAGAAGACCCCGGAATTAAGAATGTTTTGTCGGAAATGAACAAAATAATATAACATAATAAAAAAAATTAAGTACTGATGTTAAAAAAGCTATACCAGGCCCATTCTGATGTCAGTTATATATATCTAACTTGTATTAACTCCACAGATAAGAAGACAGAGTTGATTGCTACATCAAAGTCCATCGTTGTCGAATCACATGAAGTAGCGCGCCTTGCGAGGAAACTAGCTCTTGAATGCAGTGACATAAGAATCAGAACGGTATGTAAACAAAATATAACAATATGCAGAACATAAGAATCAGAACGGTATGTAAACAAATAAAACAATATGCAGGACATAAGAATCAGAACGGTATGTAAACAAAATATAACAATATGCAAGACATAAGAATCAGAACGGTATGTAAACAAATTATAACAATATGCAGGGAATCAGAACGATATGTAAACAAATATAACAATATGCAGGACATAAGAATCAGAACGATATGTAAACAAATATAACAATATGCAGGACATAAGAATCAGAACGGTATGTAAACAAAATATAACAATATGCAGGACATAAGAATCAGAACGGTATGTAAACAAAATATAACAGTATGCAGATTTTCCAGCTTCAATCATGACAACAAATATTCAGAATATATAACCGTTTTTTTAATCCACGTTTTCCTAAGATTCTGAAGAATTCGGTATATTTTTGAACTTGAAAGGAGCAGAACATTTTTTAAAACTTACTTACCTACCTTTCTTTTGTTCATATCGACGTGTGGCACAGTTAACTATGCTATCCAAGGTTTAGGCGGCGGTTGCCTGGTGTTGCACTTAGCATCACCCGCGGTCACGTGTACTTATAACCACTTGTATGTAGGGAAGACCATAAGATTTACTTATACTTATGATTAACCACTAATAATATTAATAGCTATAGATGAGAGTTGGTTAGAGAATACAAAAAATATATTTGAAAAGCGTAGGTTTTTAATGCCAACCAAATATAATAAAAAAATACCAATCCCCATGATCCCTAAAGCTTGCCAGGCGAAAAATTTTAAAAATCTAAGAAACTCATAGTTTACGTAAAAATAAGCAAAAAACCATAAAAAAATATTATCACTCTTATATTACACAGGAAGTACAATCTATCGAACATCAACGAGCAATGTACATAAGTAAGTTAAAAGACACAGCCCTGTTAGCAGAGAACTCATCGAGACAAATACGGTGGCGTAAAGGAAAGGGCCGCTACCTCTAGTCCGGGAGGTCGTGATTCAAATCCTGCCATGTACCAATGTGTTTTCGAATTTAGATTTCATATGTACCTTTATCCGACGCTTTTACGGTGAAGGAAAACATCCTAAAGAAACCTGCACACGCCTGGGAAGAAACTCGAAGGCTGTGTGTAAAGTCGACCAACCATCACTGGGCCCGCGTGGTCGACTAGGGCCCGATCGCCCTAATTCAGGGCAAGTTCAAGCCACTCGGTGGGGACGCATATGAGCTGATATGATGAGAAAAATCAAAATACCTACGACCAAAGTTTCCAATGCGTCGCTTATATTATTATTATTAAATAAAAATAAGTAAATAAAGATACAGCTGTAATATTTTTTTATTACATTTAGTAAGACCTAATTCTAGTCTTCACAGTAACCTGAGGTGTGAGGTGAGGTAGGAATCTAGAGAACGGCAGGGAGTGTCCATACTGTATGGTATGTGACAAAAATAATGGAAACTGGGGATAAAAACCCTTACGGAGTTTGCCACATATGATACGTAAGATTTAGAGGTTCGGGCCTAAACGGAGTTTTAAGAAAAAAAGGTTATGGGGTAAATTAGAATATATGTATTTTATGATTATTTTAAAAGGAAGGAACAATAAACAATATGAGTATAAAAAAAAGGTGCGATTACATTTGTTGACCGTGTTGGAAATTTAAAACAATGACCTTCTTTATTTATGGGCAATTCCCGGAAATAAATTTAAAGTTACAATTTTATTAGTATATAAAAAGGTTATTTTATAGAATGCCGGTAGGCAACGATCGTTACCGTCCCTTTGGTACTTAAATAAGTTACTAATTTCTAAAATAATTAAATTTCACTTTGGTCTGAATTACCCTATTTTTCCAACATAACACGTATCAGATACAAAACACTTTTAAAATTTAAAATAAATAATTAATGGTTAGAAACTGGAAGCAGGAAATCTTCTAGGAAGGCAGAAAAGTCAAAGAGTTAGAGAGACGCTCGGGACAAAAGATAAATAAATATTCACTTCCCTTGGCAAGCAGCTGGGCGGGCAGTGAAAGGACTGGCTGGTGGTCAGCACAGCTCCATCTCAGGATTAATCCTCAATCAGGTATAGCGTCGGGACGTCAACCTCGCAGGGGGGTGGATGAAACCCTACGGACATATATAAATCTAGTTCGCCGCAGTACCAAAAATACACGCAAAGCGGTTTCCTTATACAAATTACTTACCACAGAATAAAATAATGGGCCTCAACAAAACATTATAAAACAATTTATCCAAAAAATTTAAATTCACATGAGTGTAGACGGGATCACGATCAACCTTTGTTTTTCTCTTGTCAAAAAATAACAACTATTTTCAAATTCAAATTCCATAGAGCAACGACATCAAAAAAGAATTTAATTATGAAACGCAACAAAAGAGATCGGCTCGAAACGATAGTTAGCGTTTCAAAATACCCACAAACTCACAAAAAAAGGCGAGAAGTCCAAAAAATTTTTGAAATTTGGACAACCCTATAGACGTTGGACAGCCCTGAAGAAGAAAGAAATAAAAACTCTCTAAGTAACTAGTTAACTACGAACGTTTACTTGAAGCTGGTAGAAATTGACATTTATACACGAACGTACACATACAAACGGCAAAAACTCCATCTAAAAGTGAACCAACTTAATAACCCCAACAACACACTAGTGTTAAGGGATCGCTGTGTATTTGAACCTAAAACTAGTCACATAAGAAAACAGGAGAAACCAAAAACTAGTAAAACATTAAAGACCAATAGGGTTGACAAAAACTGAAAAAAACTTGCAAAACATTGTCGGTTACCCCAGCGAAAATATGGACAAAAGCGGTAAAGGCGGATGCGTGAAAATCCGACTCACGGATAAAATTAACACCGGAAGTCTGAAACGCGATACGCAAGAGTCTAAAGGGACAACTCTACCGAAAAATAGGCCATTTGAGGTAAGACAAGGGCAAGATTAATGAAAGAAATTTGAAAAATGGAAAATTGTTATAAGACCTCAAGAAATCTAAACAATACTGTGAAATACAGAAACGTTGTCACATAAAAGTGAACAGGGTACGCCAAAAATTTAAGGAGTACCTCGCAAAGCAACGCGTAAAAATATTCCAAACAGTTAACCTAAAAGATTTTTCCCTTAAACTAACGTTAAATAATCGTGAACTAAAAGTAAGTCTGTCCCGACTTTCGATTGAAAGAAATCTAGAGTCTGGACATTGACTACTTAAATTAAAAATTCTCTTGGAATCGTAAGGGAATACACAGGCAAAAACCACTCATCAACACGTAAGCAATTATCCGAAAGAGGTATAATGCCATTAAGCCGGGGAAAAAACGACCCGTGTCAAGAGAAGCAAAAAAATACCGTGCAATTTTTTAAACGCTAACTATCGTTTCGAGCCGATCTCTTTTGTTGCGTTTCATAATTAAATTCTTTTTTGATGTCGTTGCTCTATGGAATTTGAATTTGAAAATAGTTGTTATTTTTTGACAAGAGAAAAACAAAGGTTGATCGTGATCCCGTCTACACTCATGTGAATTTAATTTTTTTGGATAAATTGTTTTATAATGTGTTGTTGAGGCCCACTATTTTATTCTGTGGTAAGTAATTTGTATAAGGAAACCGCTTTGCGTGTATTGTTGGTACTGCGGCGAACTAGATTTATATATGTCCGTAGGGTTTCATCCACCCCCCTGCGAGGTTGACGTCCCGACGCTATACCTGAATAAGGATTAATCCTGAGATGGAGCTGTGCTGACCACCAGCCAGTCCTTTCACTGCCCGCCCAGCTGCTTGCCAAGGGAAGTGAATATTTATTTTATCTTTTGTCCCGAGCGTCTCTCTAACTCTTTGACTTTTCTGCCTTCCTAGAAGATTTCCTGCTTCTAGTTTCTAACCATTAATTATTTATTTTAAATTTTAAAAGTGTTTTGTATCTGATACGTGTTATGTTAGAAAAATAGGGTAATTCAGACCAAAGTGAAATTTAATTATTTTAGAACTTAGTAACTTATTTAAGTACCAAAGGGACGGTAACGATCGTTGCCTACCGGCATTCTATAAAATAACCTTTTTATATACTAATAAAATTGTAACTTTAAATTTATTTCCAGGAATTGCCCATAAATAAAGTAGGTCATTGTTTTAAATTTTCTACACGGTCAACCAATGTAATCGCACCTTCTTTTTATACTCATATTATTTATTGTTTATGGGCGCCATAAATATGTGACAAAAATAATGGAAACTGGGGATAAAAACCCTTACGGAGTTTGCCACATATGATACGTAAGATTTAGAGGTTCGGGCCTAAACGGAGTTTTAAGAAAAAAAAAGTTATGGGGTAAATTAGAATATATGTATTTTATGATTATTTTAAAAGGAAGGAACAATAAACAATATGAGTATAAAAAAAAGGTGCGATTACATTGGTTGACCGTGTTGGAAATTTAAAACAATGACCTTCTTTATTTATGGGCAATTCCCGGAAATAAATTTAAAGTTACAATTGTATTAGTATATAAAAAGGTTATTTTATAGAATGCCAGTAGGCAACGATCGTTACCGTCCCTTTGGTACTTAAATAAGTTACTAATTTCTAAAATAATTAAATTTCACTTTGGTCTGAATTACCCTATTTTTCCAACATAACACGTATCAGATACAAAACACTTTTAAAATTTAAAATAAATAATTAATGGTTAGAAACTGGAAGCAGGAAATCTTCTAGGAAGGCAGAAAAGTCAAAGAGTTAGAGAGACGCTCGGGACAAAAGATAAATAAATATTCACTTCCCTTGGCAAGCAGCTGGGCGGGCAGTGAAAGGACTGGCTGGTGGTCAGCACAGCTCCATCTCAGGATTAATCCTCAATCAGGTATAGCGTCGGGACGTCAACCTCGCAGGGGGGTGGATGAAACCCTACGGACATATATAAATCTAGTTCGCCGCAGTACCAAAAATACACGCAAAGCGGTTTCCTTATACAAATTACTTACCACAGAATAAAATAGTGGGCCTCAACAAAACATTATAAAACAATTTATCCAAAAAATTTAAATTCACATGAGTGTAGACGGGATCACGATCAACCTTTGTTTTTCTCTTGTCAAAAAATAACAACTATTTTCAAATTCAAATTCCATAGAGCAACGACATCAAAAAAGAATTTAATTATGAAACGCAACAAAAGAGATCGGCTCGAAACGATAGTTAGCGTTTCAGGTAGTACTAATATATATGTCGCAGGCATACTGTATGATTCGTCATTATACGTACGGTCAGGCCAATATCAGAAAAATTATATAATGGTGAGGGCGGGGAGTCTCGCTCTGTGAGGCTCTTTGACAGTTAAATCAATCAAGCCTGACCGAACCTAACATCGCTCGCTTCGCGAGCTCATTTACAATCTGCCATACGGAATTTTGACAATTTGCCTGACTTGGCATTGACCGTTTACATACGGACTAATTATAACAATTTGCCTGGCTCGTCATTTAACAATCTGCGTACAGAATTTTACATTTTGCCTGACCGTTTACACACGGACGAACTCTACAATTTGCCTGACCGTTTTCACACGGACGAACTCTACATTTTGCCTGACCGTTTACACACGGACGAACTCTACAATTTGCCTGACCGTATGAAAAACGAGTATTTGCTGCCACATAATATATACGTTGATTGTAGTATGTTTGTTTGTCGCGCGGGCTTCGAATATTTTTCGGTTCAGCTGACTGACAGAAGTGACTGACTGATAGGAACGTGACGTGTTTACGCGTCCCAAAAATGACAGCTTGCTTGATCTGTAATCCGTAATTGCACTTTCTGTCCATACTTTTTTATTTAACTTGCAATGTTTGTGTGTATGTAGGTTTGTTGGTTTGGATCATATCTTGCAAATGCATTTGGAGCGACTGCCAGAAATCCGTCTGAGCTGTGGGTATGAAGCCGTACGTCCTGGTAACAATACATCCTTTTGATATTTTGAAGTTGATCTGATGGTGAAGGTTCGAGGTGGAAACAAGGTCCCAAGATCGTCTTTCAATTTTAATAGAATCGTAGGAAATACTGTGCTCACCCTTTTTTGAATTTGAAATATAAAGTTCACATTTCGCATACGGCATTTGTTTTTGAGAATAAAAACTCTTTTCAAATAAAAAGTTGTACCTAATTTTTTTTAGGTTTTTCGAAAATTATTTACATTTAAAATCATACTACCACATCACACTAATATTATAAAGGCGAAAGTTTGTGAGTGTGTATGTTTTTTACTTCTTCACGCAAAAACTACTATACGGATCTGGCTGAAATTTGGTAAGCAGACAGATTAGGACCTGGATTAACACATAGGCTCCTTTTTTTTCACGCTCGCGAGCCACTTGCGGCTTGCGCACTGCGCACCCTCGAAAAGTCATAGAAACGTTGTCTACGAGGTTGAAGCCGCGGGAAACAGCTAGTTAGAATATTTGTGAGTTATTTATCTAACAAGGCTTAACTTGATGTGATCTACATTATATAATCTGTCCAAAAAGTGTTGACAGCGGATTTTGTTTAAACTACAATATTTTTATGGCAACCCCAAAATTCTGCATTCTCATTTGTTGGGTACGCTCAAATGTTGCCATTTAGGTACGAACAGCGCCTTCATTTAACATAAACTCTTTTTGGACAGACTGTATAAGAATGCTATCAAATGTTTCAAATCATCATCAGAACTTGCTGCAAGCGTGTGAGAGGATCCCCACCATCAGTGGGCAGCTGAAGATGCTGACGACGGTGAAGGGTTCCTCCCTGGGCCACCAGCGGAGCGAGGAGGACAAGGAAGCAATGGACACGCTGGTCGGCAACGCGCAGAACCTGATGCTCAGCGTGAGTTTATGAAATATTATCATCATCATATCAGCCGTTAGATGTCTACTGCTGAACAAGGGCCTCCTCCAAGGATTTCACAACGTCTGGTCCCGCGCTGCCCACATCCAGCGGCGTCGTCGGTTCACTGAGTGGAAGGCCTTTACTACCCCAGCGCCCGTCTGAACTTAAAGTTTTTGGAGTTTACTCCTTAAGAATGGATTTTTATTTAAGCCCGGAGTATGAAAATTTATGGGGAGTAAAATCAGACGTTATGCGTTATGCATTATGCGTTGGTTGTATAGTATAGTTATTAATTTTGTGCGCAACTTATTTGGGTGATGTATGTATGTATGTTTATTTCTTTGGCACGTCCTAGCCTTAACGGCTTGATTGATTTTGGAGTGTGAGGTGTCTTTAGATTTGTCTTGTCAGAATTGAAAAAAGTGGCCGCCATTTTGAACTTTTTAGTTACTGGACCACTTGCTTCCAAAATCGATATCTGAGGGTCCTTGAGGATCCTTATCACGAAACCGTTGCCAGAATTGAAAAAAGGGGCCGCCATTTTGAACTTTTTAGTTACTGGACGGAATGCTTCTAAAATCGATATTTGAGGTTTCCTGAGGTCCCTTATCACGAATCCGTTGTCAGAATTTAAAAAAGTGGCCGCCATTTTCAACTTTTTAGTTACTGGACCGCTTGCTTCTAATACCGATAGCTAACGGTCCCTAAGGTTCCTTACCACGAAACTGTTGCCAGAATTGAAAAAAGTATCGGCCATTTTGAACTTTTTAGTTGCTACTTTTAGTTACTACTTTTTGGACGGAATGCTTCCAAAATCGATATCTGAGGGCCCTGAGATCCCTAATCACGAATCCGTTGTCAGAATTGATAAAAGTGGCCGCCATTTTGAACTTTTTAGTTCCTGGACACATTACAAATTGGGCTATGGGCAGCAGCGTCCTTTCTGCGTACTTTGCAACCACACTGCATTGCGATCGCCAACGAGTCTGACAAGAGCGGCCGTTACAGCACTCCCCCCAATTTGGGGAAGGACAGCAGACGTCTTTCGGCTGATATGACAGTTTTTTTAATTTTTTTTATTAAAAATGTGAGTGCGTTTGACTGCAACTCACCTGATAGTAAGATAATGCCTATTCACTCTTGCCTTTAAGATCTCCAAATTATCATCATACCAACCAAACTAGGCTAATTAGCGTCACAGCTGATTGTCGCCAAGAACCGAATCACAAAGCTAAGTTCTTGTGCCATTTGTCTTGGAAGCAACAGGCTACTGGAGCGAGGAAGTTAGAGCTTTGATCTGGGGAGTGGTCCCCGCGCCGTCGATTAAGATAACAGAACCTGGGCGACCGAACGTTGTTCGGAATCCTCTAGGCATGAAAACTGATTTTTTTGTGTGTGAAAACGGTTTTCTCCGAAATGACACCTATAGCACACCCTTGACACTTCATGCAACGAGCCAGAATGATATTTCAAAAAAGGAATGACGGAACAAACAAAATGGCGGTGAAATCCTATACGTTCGACAACCAAACTGTAACCAATCTGTATCAATCTGGGTGACGAGGGGGTGAGGTCACAATCTAGAGAGCGGCAGGGAGTGTCCATACTGTATGTTAGTACTAATATATATACTTTGTCTATAGAGAGACTTGGAATGTAAAACATTACATATATACAAAACTTCATCCGAATCGTTAGCCGTGTCCGAGAAACCAATCGCTCACTTAACGTAATAAGATTTCTTGTAAAATAAATTCAATGACGCTAGCGTTATAGGCAGCTTTGCACCGGAAATGATAAGGGGTAGACAAGTGAGATTAGGATTATAATTAATTACATTATGTAAGTTTAAGGCTTAAGTTGTAAACATTATTTAATGTCGATTTATTGTATACTTTTTTTCAATTACTAGAAGTAAGCTTTTGGCATCACCTCACCTGATGGTAAGTGACGATGATGCCGAAAATGGAAGCGGGTTTACCAAGATTCCCCAACGCAATGGAGAACTGGCTATTATATCTTTAAGCCAGTACACATCAATGTTGTTAACAATGATGTTTTGCGGCAAGACTTAGATAATATTGTGGTAGCTAGCCAGGCGGGCTTAGAAAATGCCCTACCACCAACCAAACCGAGTCTTACAGATTGCCTCCGTGGCGTAATGGTTAGTCCATTCGCTTCACACCAGGAGATCGCGGGTTCGACCCCACCGGGAATTAAACCCGCGACCTCCTGGTGTGAAGCGAATGGACTTACCATTACGCCATGAAGACCTTATTTACCTTTGTTTAATAATCTTATTAAAGAAAATTAACTGTACCATAGTCTTCAAAATATTTACGTATTACCTATTGGCAATTTTTCCCACTTCTTCATTACTACTTAAAGATTTTCATTTATTTTTATTATCAATAGATACGAGTATGCTATTTTATTTTATTTAATTCATCATCATCATCATCATATCAGCCAAAAATCGTCCACTGCTAGGTAAAGGCCTCCCACAAGGATTTCCACGACGACCGGTCCTGCGCTTCCCGCGATCTTCACCAGGTCATCGTCCACCGCGTAGGAGGCCTGCCTACGCTACGTTTTCAGGTGCGCGGTCGCCACTCAAGAACTTTACTGCCCCATCGGCCATCTGTTCTACGAGCTATGTGCATATGTATTATTTAATTATATTTTACTATTTAAACTCCAAGTTCGTGTTGTAAGTGTAATGATAACCTATATTCTAGGTTCAAGACGTTGTGAAGGGCGCAGAGAGTGCATCAGTGAAGATAGCGTCTCAACGAGGCATGAGAATCAAATGGGTTCGCAAGAATTACTACTGAGACCCTTTTTTATGTATTTTTTAGTTAGGTCTTGTTCCATTACATGAATGCTTGTTATAGGTATACACATCATTCACGATAAACTATTAAAACAATACACAAAAAATAAGACAATAACAAAGAATTTTTTATTTGACGAACCCATGCCATCATCTCACATAATTGTAAGTGATGATAAAGTCACCGAAGATCTGTTGTCGACTATCTGATTGTCGAATTTCGTAAACAAAAAGCAAGACTACCATGAAATTTGTTTATATCCTTTATGAGTTCTTATATATGTCTCAAAAGTTTTAGGAAATCTTGCTTATCAACTTCTTTTCTTACTGAAGGATAACTAACAACAAACAACATTTTTATGACTTAAGCGTGGTCTAAAGTTTGTTTTTTTATAAAATAGCTTGTAATATAATATCATTACTAGAATCTCTGGTATCTATCTATAAACTCAAAGACTGACATAATGATCTATCAACGCACAACCCAAACCACTGGACGAATTGGGCTGAAATTTGGCATGCAGGTAGATGTTATGACGTAGGCATTCGCTAAGAAAGGATTTTGGGAAATTCCCACGGGAACCATAAAAATCGGGATATGCGCGGGCGAAGCTGCGGGCATCCTCTAGTTATAACACAAAACCTTAATTTATCTGTTACCAGTAGCACTTTCCCCGATGTATGGAAAGAGGCCGGCATCATTCCTTTACCTAAAAAACCTAATCCTTCATCATCCGCTGATTATCGTCCTATATCTATTTTTCCTTTCCTATTAAAGGTTTTAGAACTCCTTGTGCATTCGCAACTTAGCGGTTTCCTTGATTACAATAATCTTACTATCCCGTTCCAATCCGGCTTTCCCTAGTACTAGCACGACATCAGCGCTGAAGAAAATCACTGATGACGTCAGGCTCGGCATGGAGAAGCAGCAGCTGACAGTTCTAAGGTTACTGGACTTCAGTAACGCGTTCAATACAGTCGATTTTGACATTCTGCTTGGCTTGTTGCGTTCTCTGAACATATATCATCGGCTGCAGTTGACTGGTTTCGTCAGCAGCGCATACGAACTGAGAGTTCTTATTCTTCGTGGTGTTCAACGTCGGCCGGAGAACCTCACGAGAGTGTACTGTCGCCACTTCTTTCTGCTATCTTCATAAATTCAATATCAGTAAACCGTTCTTTTTCTTATCACCTATATGCTGACAATCTACAAATTTATTTTCAGGCAGAACTCACTAACATCGCGGATGCCGTCAAAACAACTAACAAAGACCTAGATAAAATCTGAGTTTGGAGCAAGAACTACAGCTTAAAAGTTAATCCCACTAAGACTCAGACCATTATAATTGGCAGCCCCTATTTTATAACCAGGTTCGATTTCAACTGTCTACCTTCTGTGGTTTTTGACGGTATTTGCATATCATACAGCAAAAAGTACTAAAATCTTGGTATCTGTCTTGATCAAACTCTATCTTGGGAGGTTCAGGTTGGTAAGGTCAGCAGAAAAACATTTGCCTCCTTCAAATCTCTTAATCGCTTGCCCATCTTTCTTCCCACGGCCACTAAAATCTTGCTTGCACAATAGCTCAAGTTACCTATCTTAATCTACCCAGATTTAAATGTGGCATATCTGGACAAACTGGGGCACCTACAAAACCAAGTACGATCATGTGTCCGACCACCGAGAAGATCTAAAGTGGCTTCCAATTCGTCTTCATCGAAATTCTCATATCCTTGCCCTTCTTTTACTTTCTTTCCTCAACTCACAGTCGCTCCCTTCGTTCTTTTGACAACCTCCTCCTTTATGTGCCCCCTCACTCCTCAAAATTTTATGCTCATTTATTTAGCCTTCAAGCTATTATTCTATGGAGCTCCCTTCCCGTGTCCATTAGACAAGCCCCATCTCTTACTTCTTTCAAAACTAAAATGAAATAATATCTCCTTGCGCTCTGACTCGTACTGTTATACACTATTATTCTGCGTCTTACTTTGGTTTGGTATTGTATTTATTATTGTATTTATATAGCAATTATTTTATAATTTATTTATATAGGTATGTATAATATATATGCGTATATAAAATTATTTATTTTATAGTCAGAGTAGGATTTATTTATCAATTATAATATGGTATTTTATTTGTTAGTATATAAAAAGTGATAACAGCTTTATATGATTTAATAAAGTTTAAAATTATTATTGATTATTAATTTAAATTTTCTGTTGTTGTTGCTAGCGTAGTATCTGTCTCCTTGCTTTTTCTCCGAGCACTGGGTTGTCTGGTAGAAATCGCTCTCAGCGATAAAACCACCTAAATTGCACGTCTCTTACTTTTCAAGCGACTTCCAAAAGGGAGGAGGTTCTTTAAATTTTGCATATTATGTATTTATTTATTTTAATATACAATAATGAGTTATTTGAATTTGAGTTAAGCTTTAAAGTCCAAATTTTTGTTAGAGTCGAGTGTCTTCCCCCTCTACTATCATCATCATATCAGCCAAAAGACGTCCATTGCTGGACAAAGGCCTCCTCCAAGGATTTCCATGACGACTGGTCCTGCACTGCCCGCATCCAGCGGCTTTCCATGACCTCACCAGATCGTCGGTCTACAGAGTGGGAGGCTGGCCTACGCTACGTCTACTGGTGCACAGTCGCCACTCGAGAACTTTACTACCCCAACGGCCATATGTTCTACGAGCTATGTTCCGTGCCCACTGCTACTTCAGTTTAGCGATTATGTGAGCTATGCCGGTTACTTTGTTCTACTGCGGATCTCCTCATTTCTGATTCGATCGCATAGGGAAATTCCGAGAAAAGCTCGCTCCATTGCCCTTTGGGTGACCTTGAGCCTTATAATGAGGCCCATAGTAAGCGACCATGTCTCAGTTCCATATGTCATCACTGGCAACACACACTGGTCAAATACCTTAGTCTTGAGACACTGCGGTATTTAGGACGTAAAGACATTGCGAAGCTTCCCCAATGTGATCCCTCAACGAATCTAACTCAGATTCGTCGGTTGATCTTTTTATTGATGTTGGACGTAAATAGCTGGACTGTTTATCCCAGGTATACATATTTATCAACAACTTCCAGTGTAGAGTCTCCAACCTTTTGAGGGGTGGGTGCGACATTTAACATTATTTTCGTCTTGTTCATGTTTATTTTAAGACCCATTTGTTGAGAGATATTACTGAGGCCATCAAGCATTGTGCTTAGCTCTTCCATAGTCTCAGCTATAACCACGATATTGTCAGCGAATCGAAAGTTGATGTACTCACCGTTGATATTGATGCCGCGTTTCCCAAGTCCAGAAGCTTGAAAACATATTCCAGGGTGCGGTGACCTGTTTAGGAGATATAACGTCTCCCTGTCTCACCCCTCGCTGCAACTGGATAGCTTTCGAGATCTGGTCCTGGAAGCGAACTGATATGGTAGCGTTTTCATACAGACACTTCAACACCTCGATATAACGATAGTCAATTCGGCACCGCTGGAGAAACTGTAGCACAGCCCAGGTTTCGACTGATTCAAAGGTTTTCTCATAGTCCACGAACGCCAAGCATAGTGGCTAATTGTACTCTTCAGTCTTCTGTATAATCTGCCGCAGCGTATGTATGTGGTCTATGGTACTAAACTCTTTTCGGAAGCCAGCTTTTTCGGTAGGCTGGAAATCGTTAAAACTGCGTGCAAGACGATACGTAATGAGTCTCGAAAACAGCTTGTAAATATGGCTCAGAAGTGAGACGGTTCTCTCATTCTTCAGCAGTATGTTGTCGCCCTTTTTTTTAAAAAAAAAACACGACCACACTTCAGTGCCATGCCTAAGATGTTTTTCCTTGATTACAACGTAATTTAATAACTTGTTTTAAGTACCCGTTTTCCACCTGCTTTCAGAAGTTCAGCCGTAACTCCATAATCACCTGGTGCATTTTTGTTTTTGAGCCATTCTAATCTCGTACAGGCTGACGTCCGGGATATCTTCGGTACAGTGTCGGGTAAGTCTAGCTCTTGGGTCTTTAGCCAGATCGCTGACAGGCAGACGTGTTGTTGTGTACAATTGCCCGTAGAACTTCTCAACTTCTTCCCCCTACCATCTAAACCGGTTTTTTTAGGACATCTGAAAAAAGTTGTAAATAGTAGGACATAATATAATTTTAAAAGGGTAACTTTCGCGACTAAGTAGGCTCTCATAGTTTAGGAATAATAGTCGACCAACTTAAGGTGTTCAAAAAAAGTGAAAAAAGGTGTTAGAAGTTCATTGATTTTTCATTCATACAAAGTATTATATTACCAATTGCAAATATATTTTTTTGTTAAAATAAACATTTTTTAAAACTACAGAACCCTACTTTGCGCGAGTTCGACTCGCACTTGGCCGGTTTTTTTGTACGAATCGGGTAATCTTCGACTGTCATACATAACGAATAATCTGATGTCATCGCTTCATCAGAGTGAGCGACATATTATGCGGTAGGTAGGTAGGTCCTTACTCTAAAATTATCAACAACATTGAATTTCGACCTATGCTGTTACTAGTAAATAAATAATAAACATACGAGTCATCGCCAAGAATATATTTATTTGTAGATAATAGAGAATGAGCTTCGGAGGCGCAACGGCAAGGGCCGCTACCACCTATCCGGGAGGTCGTGGTTCGAGTCCTGCCACGTACCAATGTGTTTCCGAATTTCGATCTCATATGTACGTTTATCCGACGCTCTTACGGTGAAGGAAAACATCGTGAGGAAACTTGACACATCTGCGACGAAACTCGAAGGTTGTGTGTGAAGTTGACCAACCCGCAATGGGCCCGCGAGGTCGACTAAGGCCCGATCGCCCTAATTCAGGGTAGGCTCCGATCCCCTCGGTGGGGATGTATATATTATGAGCTGATGCGATGCGAATAGAGAATGTACTTCAAAAATCAACAAAATAAGTTGAATAATAAAACCGGTCAAATGTAATTTAGACTCGCGCACCTGTTGTCCCTTTACACAAGATCAATAAAAAAATAATGATACCCATTAATTTAAACACAACACATCAACGCGAGCGACAGAAAAATGTTTTCTGTTTATTCAGTTTGGACTCCTTAGCGCGAGTTTAATTCCCACTTGGCAGTTCTTTTATAATTTGTTGTTTTACTTTAGGAATAATAACTAACACCTAGTTTCTTGCTTGTGTATATAACCGTGTTTACCCGATTTCAAAAAAGGAGGAGGTTCTTTGTTCCAATGTATGTATTTTTTTATACATACATAAAAAAAACATAAAAAAGTAAGTGTGTGGTTTTATGAAACCACTGTAAAAGTGAAATTTTACAGAGGACGAAACGATCATGGCTGCTCTCGCTACGGTTCAGAGGACGAAACGATCATACCGTCAGACGAAAGCGACCGTCACCGATGTAACTATTTAGTAAACTGTGCCGTCACGCGACATGCAACACACAGACGAAATTTATTTAAAAAAGTTTCACTTTAATACATAAAATGGAACAAAGAACCTTCTTCAGATAGGCACGAATCAATTTAGGGGCCTTAAATCTAGTAAGCAGTCTACTGAGTTCCCGTGGATCTGCTTAATGTTATGCTCTTCGATAAATTTGTATTCGAGTATATAGCTGTAGATTTAACCTACTGATACCATTATTAGTTCATTTAAAAGTAGTCGTGCTTATTAGGAGCCCCTTTTTACTATAGAGTCACTGAGGAGCGAGTTAAAGCGGCGAAAGAATAATAATAATAATAAGCCTTGGCCTTTGAAGTGCCAAACAAATGCACAACCGCGAGATATGCAGCCTACGAAGTTACTTCCTGTCGAAAGTTAATAGTGACTGGCATAAAGTTGTCATAGCGTGTGATAAAGGACTTACCCCTCTATCCATGGCCCAAGAGAACTGACAGGCACCGGCTGTACTTAGCACTACTGAGCGAGAGGCCATATGGAAAAGACAAAGAGCTGCACGGTAGGTTCTTCAAGGCCCTTAGTGGATCCTTCGTAGATCAGAAGGCCTCCGTGCACTGGCTGCGCTTCGGAGATCTTTTCGCGGAGACCGAGGGTTTTGTCTGTGCAATACAGGATCAGGTGGTCAAGACGAACAACTATAGGAGGTTCATAATTAAAGATGGCACCTTGGACGTTTGTCGGTTTTGCCGTCAACCAGGGGAGACCCTGCGTCATATTACCTCCGGTTGTTCCAGGCTTGCCAACACTGCGTATTTGCACAGACACAACCAAGCAGCCAGGATTCTACATCAAGAGATCGCTCTTAAGTATGGCCTCATATCTTGACGGTTGCCATATTACAATTACACGCCGGAGCCGGTTCTCGAAAACGACCGCGCCAAGCTCTACTGGGACCGACCCGTCATCAAGGACAGGACTATCCCTTCGAATAAGCCTCATATTGTGTTGATGGATCGGGCGCAGTCAAGGGTGTTTTTGGTTAATATAACTATCCCATATGACGAAAACCTCGTGCAGGCTGATGCCGATAAAAGGACCAAGTACCTGGACCTGGCGCACGAGGTTACTGATATGTGGCGAGTGGAATCCACCGAAATCACCGAACGTCACCTAAAGCGGCTGGATCTCCGAGGCAGACCAATAATTGCAGCAATGCAAAAAGCAGTCCTCCTCGACAATGCCCGGATAGTTCGACGCTTTCTCTCCCCGTCGCATTGAACTCCAGCCGACTGTGCTTCCGCTGGAGGTGCTCCTGCCACTTCGCCTCGTGCTAAGTGAGCAGAGAGGCTCTAATTTTATATTCGTAAATAATAATAATAATACAATACAATACAATATTCTTAATAATAATAATAAATATTCTGGGACAAATCACACATGAATGAAGAAAGCATTATGATGGCTAAAAAATCCAATTTGAGATTTGGATGGGGATCGATTTTCTAACACTAATAGTAAAGAAGTTTGTGTTTCAATGTTTATTCAGTAGGAAAAAAATAGGCAACATAACAGTATAAGAATACCAAATCGCTACACCATATCATTAAAGTCAAATTAGGTACATACAATTGTTTAAAAAAATTACATAAAATGTCAAGTTTAAGATTCATTAACAACACTACTTCCTTTTACATCCATCTCAGTCATTCTCGCACACACCGACATCAGACGTCCCAGTCCAGACGCCAACAGGTCACACTCTGGTCATCTGGTGCCGAGGCGAGTGCGGAGTCGAGCAGAGAGCGAGCGCGTGCGGCCGGGGCCTGCTGGCGCGACACGGTGCGCGCAGGAGGCGCGGCCTACAGTGACCGGTGGCGGGGTCGTAGGCGTCTCCATTTTGGGTACCAATAGCCGGACAAACATCTCAACTAGCGCAGGAGAGTCAAGCTTATTCCTCAGAATGTTGAGCACGAATTTAACTACAGAAAGCAAACTTCTCACTTCAAGTGATTGAAATCCCAACTGACCTAGAAGGTATAAAGTGGGATATATGTAGGGGTAGTAATTTAATGTTTTTTTGTAAAGAGCCCTGAGGAACTGCTTTTGCACTTTCTCAAGTAGCAATATGTATTTGTCTTCGTAGGGACTCCATACCACGGCAGCAGTCTCTAAAACATTACGAACGAGTGCACTGTAGAGGGCGTGCGTGGCAGGCGCAGAAAGCGGGGTGGCGTTGCGTATGACGAAATCTAGTCGTTTGCGAGCGGCGGCCGCGACGTGCTGCACGTGCGCGCGGAACGTTAGGCCCGGCGCGAACAGCACGCCGAGGTCGCGCACCCGCTGTACCCGCGCCACCGCCACGCCACCCACCGTATACTGGTGCTGCAGCGGGGCGGCAGAGCGCGTGAACGACATAGTTTCACACTTACTCGGGTTGAAGCAGAGATTATTGTGAATGCTCCATACGTAGATTGCGTCGATGTCCAGCTGCAGCGCCTCGCTGTCAGCCCGCGTCCTGCAACCCTCACCAGCTTTACATCGTCGGCGAATAAGTAAACCGATGACTAACGCACCCCATGTGGGAGCTTATTGATCAGTATAACAAAGAGCAAAGGGCCTAGGTTCGATCCCTGACTTACCCCACATCGTGTGTTGTAGCACTCAGAGACGTGCGAGACGTACTTGACGAACTGCTGCCTAGAGACAGGTAACTGAAAATAGCTGAACCAGCACTGGCGTAAAACCCATGGCACCTAGCTTCAGCAGGAGAGTATCATTATGGACACAATCAAAGGCCTCCTGTAAATCTAGATATATAACGTCCAACTGATTATTCAATATAGGGAAAATCAATATTTTCTGACATAGAAAAAAAAACACTTAATATTTTTTTACTCAATAGTGGCTCAAACGATTTTGATGAAAATCTGATAACTGTACATGGCCCATTAGTTCGTTATTCTAAGAAAAATCAGATTAATGCATAGGAACCAACTTCTCATACAAATCCAGGATGTTTGTTACATTTTGTCAAAAATGGCTCCATAATTTTAATAAAACTTTGTGAATAACTACGACTAAATAAGGTCTTCTGTACTCTGGGTAGTTAATTATTCCACTAAATCCGAGTGTGGTACCTACCTTTTTTATTATATAATTTCATCAGAAGTGTTATGTAAGTAAGTACATTGTTCATTCGTGTAAGGTTGACTACGACAGACGGTGCAGGCTTCGCAAGAAAGTATGCGTAGCGTAGCTGTACATTTTACTGTATAAAACGGTAGTGAGAAAAATTAGGTGGAGAGATTTTTTTGAGGTAGATTAAGGTTTCTTGCTAGTTAGTTCTTTTTTTTTTTTATTCACAATTGGTAAACCCTTGACAACATCTCACCTGAATACTACCAATTTGAGTGCTACCTAGTTATAAGTGGTTATAATGCTATTGGAAAGAAAAAGAAAGACAATAAGAAAACTGATAAGCATCATATTTATTTGTCAGAACATAATGTAAACATAATAATTAAATAAAATACCATTATTATTATCTAAAACTTTTTTAAATGAAATATACCTATAAATTATAATTGAAACATTCTGTAAATATATCATTCTATTTTGTAATCCAAATTATCATTTTCTATTGAGTTATATTTATTTGAAGGTGTTGTTATTTCATTATTAGAAATAACAGAATTCGAGTTTGTAGTTGTAGAGCTTTTAATGTCACTTTCAGTATTGTCTGATGCGTAATCATATGTTGTAGCTTCATCACTTTCTGAAGTATCAGGAACAGTACCATCAGGGACACCAGGTGTATTCTCAAGCTCTTCAAGAAAATATTTTATTTCACTAGCTGTAACGGTATCGTTATAAATTCTATGCAAGAAATCTTTATACTCGTGGACTGTGTTAACCTCATTAAAAATATTTTTAGAGTTTGGTAATATTTGATTATTGTAGTTTACGATATAAGAATGAGGAATTTCTTCTCCATCATCGCAGTTTTCAGAATCTTCAACTGTGTAACCTGTTTGACCACCGAATCTAAAAAAAGCCCAATCAAATTTAAGATATTTTCCGGGTCGTCCAGCTCTGCCTTCTCGACCTGGCGAACCTGCAACTCCTTTATTTCCTGAAAGAGTTACTGCCGTAATATTAAAGCGGTCATCGTTTATAGATATTATGTGAATTTTTCCAGGATTTCCACCAAGCCCACCAGCTCCTCCCAAACCTGGTTTACCACCATTAGTACAGCCACCAAGTTTATATTTGTCGTATTCAGCGTATATACAAAAAAAAACACAGCTATACTTGCTTCCATCGCTAAACCAGCCAATAGATTTTAAATATTGTTCAGGATCACCAATGTGGGGATTGTCTCCATTTGCACCTCGAGCGCCATCACCACCATTTTGTCCCGGTCCTCCTGCTCCACCTATTGAATATACAGCTAATTGTTCACTATTTATAAACGTTTTTCCTATCCCCAGGAAATTTCCACCTCGATGTCCTGGTAAACCTGGTTCGCCATTTTTTCCATTTTCACTTGAAAACTGCCCATTTTTTGCTTTCGGTTCCTTGTATGGTAACCCCGTCTTGCCAGGTAAATAAATATTTTTTTTTCCTAGAATTTCCCACGTTGGTGCTATGATGGTAAGATCTTTATTTTCTTCTTTTAAATCGGCGTCAATGATAACTTTATTTACAGCTAAAATTTCGATCAAATTTACTTCACTTGGGCAAACCATTTGCAAGATGTCAGATGTTTTGATAACTATACCCTCTATGATCATTTTTTCTCCATTACAAGATTGTTCAGGACGTTTTAATGTTACACTGACAACTTCTAGGAAATTCCTTATTTTGTTTTTGTTTAAAGTTATATTTTTTACTGTATCATAAATTGGCTTATAGTCTTGATCGAATATTTCTTGGAGAACAACATCAAAACCAATTTCTGAAACTTTCTTGTCATCGCTTGGTTTAATATTTTTTTTAATCAGTTCGTTATATTTAATGCTTTCTTTTTGTATTGTATAGGTCAATAGTTTTTCGTGAACACGGTTTAAAAATTTATACCAAATTTGACTGTTATGTAAAAATTCAATTACTTCATTTACGACGCTTTTTAACTGATCAAAATATCTGTTGTCTCTAGTCAAGTATGTCTTAACGCCGTCTGAAGTATTAATTTTAAAGCCAGAGGTTATTTTCATTATGTTATCAATATAATCAGCTGTGTTATCTTGATTAACCACATAAGTCATTTTTTTATGGTAAAATTTAAGTTTGTCCAGAACTTCATGTAAGTCTATGAAGATTTCTTCCTCCTTAGAAAATAAGTCTACAAAGTCCTTTCCTATTTTTGTTACTTCATAATAAACTCTTTTTGAAATTTCACTTTCGATGTTGTTTATGTCGTTTTGTGTGCGACTAAACGTAACGGATTGTTCTGTCAATATATTTTGGAACGAAGAAGCCCATGCCAATGGACTTAGGCGAGAATAAGATTTTGTATCTGAAATACTCTGTAAGAACTTTAAATATCTTCCCTGATTTAAGATTTCTTTTGTATATTTGTCAAGAGAAGGTAGGTCTATACTTGTAACCTTTTTATAGATTAGTTGAGATATATCTTCATCATTTTTTAAATTCTTGATCCCACTTGTTAATTCTTCTACGTTATTTAAACTGTTTGTGAAATTTTCAAATGAATTACGAATCTCGTTTAGTTGTCTGTCAGCCATTGCTATGTCATTTGTATTAGTAATATTTATTTGTGTACTCATTTGCATCTGTAAATCTTCAAAGTACGTCTGTAATTTTTCCGCAATTAAACAAGTGCTTAACAAAATATTTTTATCAATATCTCGTGTCAAATCATTGATATCGTTTTTAGATCTGTCTGACACTGTACGACCAAAATCATCTGGCGTCTTTTCCGTGTATTTAAGCGTCTTGTGCATCATATTTGATAACTTTTCTTTTTCTTCTTGTAAGATTGGCATTTTATCTAATGAACCTTGTTCTGCAGGTCTGCGAAAAAGACCTATTTTTATGTATTTATTTTCTTTTTGTTCTAGTAAAGAATCTATAAATCTGATTGAACTATTGTAAAACGTTCTATCTTTACTTGATGGATTAGATGTTAAAAACCTGTGCTCTAAATCGTTCTTAGCCTCTTCTAGGAATTTTGCGATTCCTGCAATAATTTTGCTGTCATCGATCAAAGTGGGGATACCTTGCCTCATTACTATTTGATTGTCGACTTTTGTAACAACTAAAGCAAGACTGCCATAAAATTTGTTCATATTCTTTATGAGTTCTGATACATGTCTCAAAAGTTTTAGAAAATCTTGCCTATCAACTCCTTTTCTTACTGAAGGATAACTAATAACATATAACATTTTTATGGCTTTAGCGTGGTCTAAAGTCGTTTTTATAAAATAGCTTGTTGCAATATCATAGCTAGAATCTCTGGTATCACTGAATCCCGGAAAATCATAGTAAGCTTCATTGTGGTCTTTATCTATAATGAGTTCAGGAAAGGTTGTCTTGGAATCTATCGTGGAGTTACCAATCCTGTTTAGATTATCTTCTATAATATATTCTCCTTCGACTACTTCTTTTGCCTCAAGGCGACTGCTGTCTCCTGCTAACCATTGAGTAAGTGTGCTTTTTCCTGCTCCAGTATTACCAAGCACAACTATTACATCTTTATAATTATCTTTTAAAACCATTTCCTTCTCACCTCGTTTTAGAAGATCTTGAGTTGCTTTTATCCTTAAATTAGGATTATCGGCAGCCTGCAATTTAAAAAAGCTATTTGTGACTTCTTGAATAAAATGCGAGGTGCACGCATGAGAATTCTTTGCCAACCAACTACCACAGCAAGTAGCCTTGAGTGCATCATGTGCATTATAAATATAAATAAGTGCATTTTCTCTACTAGAAACGCTACAATATTGAAGTTTATCAAGGAGAGTTATGTTTTTTTTTATAATCGACGTATCTATTTTCATTTGTTCCCTCGTATTTCCTAAACCATTTTACCGATTTTGACAAATGTGGTTGTCTTTGCATTCGTGCTATCATTCCACGTGTCATAAAATATATATAGATAATTATATGTTTGGTATCAGAAGAAAGGTTTTATACAAAATCAAATGCTCTCACAAGCAGTATTATCAGATGGCTCAGTGTACGCGCGCTACAATCAAGCGACATACCCCGCGCATCGGGGCGGCGCGGCATGACCTCATTTAGCGGAAGCGCCTGAGAAAGTCGAAAGTCGTGTTAATTACACCATTTATAACTCAAGAACGGCTGGACCAATTTTTATGATTTTTGTGTTTTTGCATTTGGAATAGGATAATAAATTTTAAAATATGATTTTGTCAATAAAAAAATACTAACAGTCAAAAAATAATTGGTTTTAGGGTAGTGTAGTGTAGTCAGGGTAGGGTAGGAAAGAGTAGGGTAGTGTAGGGTAGTGTAGGGTAGGTTAGGGTAGTGTAAGGTAGGGTAGGGTAGTTTAGGGTAGGGTAGGGTAGTGTAGGGTAGAGTAGTGTAGGGTACTGTAGGGTAGTGTAGGTTAGGGTAGGGTAGTGTAGTGTTGTGTAGTGTAAGGTGGAACGAAGTTCGCCTGGGCAGCTAGTTACAAGATAAAAAAAATCTGACTACCCACTCATCTGTCGTTTACCGCCAGGCGGCAAAATAAAAAAAGCCGTGTTGGCCGCTGGTCGCCAGGCGGCACGATTTACGGCGGTTCAAATTAGCTCCTAAACTAAATCAAAGGTTGCTTATGAACCAATAGAAAGCTAGGAAATGAATGAGAGTGAAGTTGGCTACTTCTGTGGCCAATCATTAGCCACACTTACAGTACAAAAATATTCAGAGTAACTTCACTCAAAATTGATGTCTCGTTCTTCAAATCGCGAGTGAATGTGCGCACAATTTACGTTGTTGTTTCTATGTTTCTAAAAATTTTTGTGGTAAAAACGATTCCAGGGTACGTAATCATTTGTTTTATTTACATATAATAACGTATACTTCTGATTTTCTGTGTAAACTTGTCCTTTAAACTATGGCCTTTTTTGTGACTGTTTTTTTGGCATTTTTTTTGTTACTTAAATGGTCTAAATTACAAGTAAAGGATTATTGTTCTTTTATTTTTATGTTTTAAACACTCTAATTTAGATTAATATTTTATATGGAAATACACAATATTCCATTTAGATTCACAGAAAATCCAATAAAAGTATACAATAGCGCGCCCAGAACCCCTGCCTGTCACTGTCCATCTGGCGGTTGCGACAGACAGGGAGGGCGGGAGTTATTATAGCTGGACAGTTGAGAGGCTACATGAAATTTTTATATACTGTAAAATATGAAAACAAGAGATTCCCAGCTGAAATCATAGGCTTTATGGTTCCCTTCGTCTCGGCTGATAGCCATAATAATCATCATCATTGGCCTCTACGTCTATTACAGACGGTTCACTACCGTGTCCTTGACTAGAGGCACCGCTTTTGGTGGCTTAGCAACCCGATGAGCGAACGGCATACTAGCCCGCCCGCAAGCTTGGCAGGGAAAGTTTAAAAGGTACTTATGATATAAATACGACTATTACACAAGATAAAAAGAAAACTAAGGGCTATAATTTCAGGCATGCGGAACTCTTGTTTTCATACTTTTCAGTTAATATGTATTTTCCGTAGTCGTGTTAAAGTTTTTGTACCTTTTATTTTTTCACGAAGTCTAGTGATGATTTAATTATAATTATAAGTTATTAAATACGAGTTTCGGTCCATTTAACCAGAGGTACCGGGTTCAAATCTTGGATGGCCAATGTACCAATGAGTTTTTCAGAAAAACTTACGTACACCGATTGCTTTAACGGTGCAGGAAAACATCGTGAGGAAACCTGCACACGCCTGCGAAGAAACTCGAAGGTTGTGTGTGAAGTCGACCAACCCGCACTGGGCCCGCGTGGTCGACTAAGGCCTAATCGCCCTGATTCAGGGTAGACTCGAGCCCCTCGGTGGGGACGTATATGAGCTGTAATGATGATGATGAAATACGAGTTTCCATGCGCGATCGAATAAGAAATGAGGAGATCCGTAGGAGAACCTAAGTAACCGACATAATCGCTAAACTTAAGTGGCATTGGGCAGGGCACATAGCTCGTAGAACAGATAGCCGTTGAGGTACTAAAGTTCTCAAGTAGCGACCGCGCACTGGAAGACATAGCGTAGGCAGACCTCCCATGCGGTGGACCGACGACCTGATGAGGCTCGCGGGAAGTCGCTGGATGCGGGCAGCGCAGGACCGGTCGTCGTTGAAATCCTTGGGGGAGGCCTTTGTCCAGCAGTAGACGTCTTTCGGCTGATATGATGATGTTGATGAAATACGAAAATTAACATAAATCAGAGAAACTTACTTTCGTTATAGCTTGACGAGGCAGCAAACTGATGATGTACCTTTTTATGGCAATCGACGATACACTGTCACCAGGTTCTGATTTGAGGCTGTAATCACCACTGTCTTCTACACCAATCATGATAGGTTTTTTAATACCAATGGGATTGGGATGTACATTCTGTAAAAAACACATAGTCTAAACAAAAGAAAATTTTATGATCCGACGCACAAGAAGGAGGTTTATTACCCACATATATACATATAGTTACATACATATAGTTTTTCGAAACTCACGTACATATACTTACCGATTGCTTTAACGGTGAAGGAAAATATCGTGAGGAAACCTGCACATCTGATTCCAGATGTGTATGGAGTTCGCGTTGCACACGTCCGTAGGTGTAAATCTAAATGCCCTACACGTGACCGCGGGTTATGCTTAGTGCAACACCAGGCAACTTCCGTCTGTCCCTTGAATAGTACCACACGACAAGAGAAGTATTTATTTATTTCTTTGGCACTATCTATAGCCTAAACGGCTTGATGGATTATGGAGTGCAAGGTGTCATTACATTCGTCTTAATCCCGTGAGTGGCATAGGATATATTTTTAACCGACTTCTTAAAAAAGAGGTTATGTTTTTATGCTGACGGGCTTTTTTTTAAAAATATTAATTATATTTTATAATTAATTCCTAAAATGATAAAAAAATATTACTTAAACATTCATTAGACGATAAACCAAAAAAGGAAACCTGCGAAGAAACTCGCAGGTTGTGTGTGAAGTCGACCAACCCGCACTGGGCCCGCGTGGTCGACTAAGGCCCGATCGTCCTTATTCAGGGTAGGCTCGAGCCTACGTATATGAGCTGATATGATGAGACGATAAACATAGATCTAGTTAGTAGGATCTTACGTTAGAGCAGTTCACATTACCTTTAAATCAATTCAATCTTTGGGGCTTACAAATTGTGAATAAAATAAAACAATACAATGCAACCCACACAGAGTCATCAGAAGACTTACCTCTTTGTAATCAGTCATCGACAACTCCATGACTTGTAGTTGGGTGAAATTATCCAACCGTTCCAGGGTCACTTGTCCGTACAGTATCACCTCCATTTTATCTCCTCCCCCTGCGCCAAGGTTTAGCGAAAAATTGCCTTTCACATCGTAAATTTGTCGGTTGATGCCGCACGTGGTTATACCTGAAAATTAAGTTCATACATGTGTTAATTCAGTATGTTTATCCCGTTTACACACGCACGAGCTTGGCCCGAATTACACTATCAGAATTAGGTAAGATATAATCCCTCTTAAATCGCTAAACTTAAGTGACAATGGGTGCGGCACATAGCTCGTAGAACAGCAGGCCGTTGGGGCAGTAAAGTTCTTCAGTGGTAGTCAGGCACCGGAAGATGAAGCGTAGGCAGCGGTTCCACTCGTTGGACGGTCGCAGGAAGACGCAGGATGCAGGCAGAGCAGAACCGTTCAAAGTGGAAATCTTTGAAGGCGGCCTTTGTCCAGCAGTGGACGTTATTGGCCGAGATGAATATGATACTCATCATACTGTGTTTCAGAGCTAAACAGGGAGTAACGAAATTGGTGAAGGTCCTTCAGGCAGAGCAGAACCGTTCAAAGTGGAAATCCTTGAAGGAGGCCATTGTCCATCAGTGGATGTTATTGGCCGAGACGATGATGATAATAATCACACTGTGCTTCAGGGAGTAACGAAATTGGTGAAGGACCTGTCACCTGGGGTATCTACTCAGCATACTGAACTTTCTAAAAGCTTTAATTCAACTTATAATGCATGTATGTTTATTTATGAATGATAAAATGTTTTGTTTACATATTTCACCATTTCCAAAAAATATAGACTTTAATGTTTTCACTTTAAAAAAAAAAATTTGGAACCGTGTATTCATTTGACCATTTGACTTTGAGCACACCCCGGACACTGCATACAACAGTTGTGAAATTGTGAAATGACATTTCTAAAAAAAAATTACGGAGCAAACAAAATCCCAGCGAAATCCCATACGTTCGAGAACCAAACTGTAATAAGTGAGGTCGGAATCTAGAGAGCGGCAGGGAGTGTCCATACTGTACGGCAGTACTAATATACTTTGCTTGGAGCGTACAAACTCTTTTCTTTTCGGTTAAAGCTTTTACGTTCTCTTTGCCACTTCCCACATTCGAGAACCAAACTGTAATAAGTGAGGTCGGAATCTAGAGAGCGGCAGGGAGTGTCCATACTGTACAGCAGTACTAATATACTTTGCTTGGAGCGTACAAACTCTTTTCTTTTCGGTTAAAGCTTTTACGTTCTCTTTGCCACTTCCCACATTCGAGAACCAAACTGTAATAAGTGAGGTCGGAATCTAGAGAGCGGCAGGGAGTGTCCATACTGTACGGCAGTACTAATATACTTTGCTTGGAGCGTACAAACTCTTTTCTTTTCGGTTAAAGCTTTTACGTTTTTGGAAAATAATTTAATGACAAGCTTTTTTTTATGTAACTTGCCGTGTTAGTTAGTTTGGGTCAAATCTCGGAAGCTGAATAAGAACCACTTCTTGGTTTCCGATAGAGCTAAAATTTTGTATACACGTTTAATCTGATGACATGCATGGTTAGCTAAGTGACGTTATTTTAAATCCAATATGGCGGTCTCCCAAAAATAGCGGACCAGTTGTTTTTTTATGCAACCACTTGATATGGGTATCAAATGAAAGTATTTGCAGAGAACAACACGAAATATATACAATTATTTTCAAATAAAAGCTTGTGCCTAAAAGTTTCAAGATTTTTCAAAAATTATTTTCTAAGAGATCAACAGTCAACAAAAGTGGTGGGGGGCCTAATCAGCATACCAAAATACCGGCCAAGTGTGAGTCGGACACGCGCAATATAGGCTTCTGAAGTCTTTTCAAAAAATAATGTTTATAGAACGTTTTGTGTGGAAAATCTATGATTTTTTCACAAATCCGACTATTACTCCTAAACTAAGAAAGCCTAATTAGCCACTTAGTTTTTCTTTAAAATAGATTATAATTAGGTACTTACTACTATTTACATATCTTTTTTAAATGTACTGAAATAACGGTTTAGGTAGCTGGCTGAGGGCTGGGGGCACTTGACTCTAACAAAAATTATCATCAGCTTTCTAGTACTAATAGTCTCTGAGCTAAGCCGGACAGACAGACAGACATGGAGAAATTATAAGGGTTCCACGTTGACTTCGGAATAACGTCGAATATCGAATAAAAGGTGGCTTGGCGCAGAATGATAAGGAGAGGAGACCCCACTTAATGTGGGAATTGGCAAAGAGAAGCGATCCAGCGATCTTCACCAGACAGATGATCCACCGAGTGGAAGGCCTGCCTATGCTATGTTTTCCGGTGCGCGGTCGCCACTAGATTCTTTATTCTTTATTCTTTATTGTTCAATTTACAATAAGAGCTTACAGTTTCCCAAGACGCTCTATTGTTAATATTTACAATTAAAATTACAAATTACAAATATTTTCAATTACAAATTATTGTTGTTTAAAAAGATGTATAAATTTTTAATTATTATAGGCATGCTATCCACAAAAATGTCAATATGTTGGATCTCGGCAACGAATCCATTGAGCAAATGTATTGCCCTAGACGTAGTAAGGTGTAGCGCTCGCTGCGTGCGCGGCGCTGAAGTTGCAAACAGCTGGTGCCGTCGCCGACCCGTGCGCACGTATTTTTGTGGCACAAAGAGACTCATATTATTTAACACCTCAGAGTTATTGACATTTCCCCGCAACAGCAGACAGTAGTGGACACCAAGAAGCAACTTCCGCCTAAGCTCCAAGGTATCGAGTCCGACTGAGCCATATACGAACAGAGATGGGAAGAGAAACGGGTAATATCCGTACATTCGCTTATAGAGGTACCTAGCGAACTTACGCTGCAGTTTTTCTATCATGAGAGAATACTTAGTTTCATAGGGATCCCAAACGATTGCGCAGTACTCCAACTTGCTCCGGACAAAAGCATTATACAGCACTAACGCAACTCTAGTATCCCTGAATTGGTAAGCTGTTCTCATTATGAACCCTAGAGCTCTATTAGCACTCTTACATAAAATAATTATATGTTGACGAAAATTAAGTTCAACATCCATCAATATGCCTAGATCTTTTTTTTCTGTTTCTCTTTTCAGAGATACACCACGAAGATAATATGTCGCCATAATCGGGCATCTTGATCTTGTAAAACTTAGTACACTACATTTAGATATATTAAACTCCATTCTATTGCAGTGACTCCAATTCTCAACACGGTTAATATCATACTGCAAGCCTTTGCAGTCTTCGTCGCTTTTAACTGATTTAAAGATCTTCAAGTCGTCAGCAAACATCAAACATCGGGTGTTAGTGAGGTTTGCTGGTAGATCATTAATCATCACAAGAAACAAGGTGGGTCCAAGGGTACTGCCCTGACTCACTCCTGATCTAGTAAAGTACTCCTCAGACTGGTAATCGCGAAGTTGTACGTATTGTTTACGATCCTTAAGGTAGTCAGCAAAAAAACTAAGAAGTTTTGGACACATTCCCAGCGAGGACAACTTAGATAACAAGATATCGTTATCAACAACGTCAAAAGCACGTCGAAAGTCCAAAAATACCGCATCCACTTGCGCCCCAGTATCCATTTCATGTATCGAATAGTCTACGAAATTAATGTGGTTAGTTATAGTGGAGCGAGCAGTACAAAAACCGTGCTGCGAATCGTCAATAACCGCAGAAATTTGTCGAGTAAGATAATAATTAAGTATTGATTCGAATATCTTCCCAAAGATAGGCAATATCGCTATCGGCCTATAGTTCATGACATCTGTTGAAGAACCAGCCTTTGGAACAGGACTCACTCTGGACAACTTCCACCTTACAGGATAATGACTCAGTTTAAGGGAGAGGTTGTACAAATATAATAGAGGTTCTTCCAATGCAAATAAACAATCCTTGACTAAGAATGTGGGTATACCGTCCGGCCCAGCAGCTGCATTGGCTTTAAGGCGACGAACAGCTCGGCGCAAGTCATCCACCGAAATGCTGTCCATACGCACATACAGTCCATAAGCAGTACCACACTCAGTGTTCTGAGCTACTTGAGGGTCCAGTAATGGAGTGTTAGAGAGAAAAACGGAGCCGAAGTATTCGGCGAAAGCTGAAGCCGCTTCCTGTCCCTCTACCACTTTGTTTTTGTATGTAAAAGTGGTACATTGACGCCTATTTTTGCGTCTTTCTTTAACGTACTTCCAGAATCGTCCCGGATCTTGAAGAATATTGCACTCGGAAGATTGTAAATATTGATGATAGGCAACGTCGACTAACTCTTTAACTAGGACTCTGTAGTATTTAAACATTTCACGATTAAAATCCAAACCCTTTTCTTTATATTTGCAGTGATGAAAATGCTTAATTTTTATTATAGAAATAATTTCAGAAGTGTACCACGGTGGGTATTGACGCTGTTGGGACCAATTGCCAACTTTTTTTGTTGGAACAATATCACTAATGGCTTTAGTTAATAGAGAATAGAATGAGCCTGTAGCAAAATCTACGTCTTGGTGGCTATAAACATCTGTCCAATCAATGTTTGCTATACTTGAGTAAAGCGCTAGGATATCAGATTTACGAAAGTTCCATTTTGGAGCGTAGCAATGAGCAGGTGCTGTGGGGAGGGATTTGCAATGAACTGGCGGCGCTCCTTGCGTTAAAGATAAAATTACATTTAGGGGTGGGTGGTAAGCATCAGCGTTCACAAGCTGCTCCAAGTTCTCTGAGACATTGACTTTATCGTAGCTTAAGTTAGTTAAAACGAGATCCAACATACTGCCATAGGTATTATAAACATTATTGTGTTGGCGGAGCTTACAGAACTCAAGAAAACATTCGAACTGTTGCTTGACATTTATACTACAGGAATTTAAATTGAAATCACCAACCAACACAATGTCCAGTGAAGAAAATTGACAAAAAACATTTTCTAAACAAGTTAAAACATCCAAATATTGCACATCGGTATAACTGGGTGGAAGATACACTACACACAACAAAAATTTAACATTTTTCCACGTAATAACAACCACCAAGACCTCTTTATCGCTAGTCATACCGTCAACATTCTCCACGACGCGTACTGAATAAGTATTTCGGACGGCCAACAGCACACCACCCCAGCCAGCCTCACCAACACGGTCTTTCCGTAGCACTGTGTAGTCTGGCGGAAACAGTTCTGCATCGGCTACCGAACTATTAAGGAATGTTTCTGTAAGAGCTATTACGTCAAAGAAGTAAAACGCAGGTATAGCATTATAGAAAGTTACAGTTTTGCTTCTAAGACCTCTTACGTTCTGATAGTAGAGTGAAATAGATTTTACACGATTACGATTTCTCGTTTTCATTACTTTTGCGGCGAAAGGAACGATAAGGACTCTGCAACCAAGGCTTAACGCAGATGTCTTTTGGCCAGTTATCCGATGACATGATTATATCGGCTAGCTTAGAGGGGACGTTCAGTTTAAAAGAAGCGTAATTGCCCCTTGCTTTCAGAGCGACAACGGTAAAGTCTTCACTATCGCAAATAGCACTAAGGTGGTCACATACTTGCTTTTCCGTGGTCCCAACTTTAACGTAATACAGATGCAGGTAACGTCGCCGCTCGGCCGCTTCTAGCTTCGTCGCGCCAGGTGCCGCTGCACCTCGTATAACACCAATAGAGGAACCTCGGGCACGTTTTTTTACCACCTTGGTCCATTCATTGACTGGATCCTGCTGACTGGTTGATGATGAACCGCCAGCGACTTCCTGATTAGGACATGTCGAACCTTCAGCTTGCACATGATTTGCAGTGTTTCTTTGGTCTGGCTCTTGGGCTCGAAGACGAGCGGTATTATTGTCCAAAACCGGGTTTTTTGAAACTGGAGCCCCATGTTCATCAAGTTGTTTGCCTTTGTCAAGCTTTACGGGGTTTTTGGTTTTATTCCCTTCTAGAGCATTCACTTTTTTTTCGAGAATTAAAACCCGTTCGCCAAGGTCTCTGATAGATTTTTGCATTGGCTCTGAGATCTGTTTTGCAATTTGTTTGGCAATCACTACAGAAAGGCGCTCCTCCAAGAATCTTTCAAACTCATCACGTATTGTTGCTCGTATACTATCCATGCAAAATGTGTCCTCCTGATAAGAAAAGTCCAAATTTTGCTTGCTCATTCGGCTGCCTCGTTGTGTGTTAACATATTCGGTGCTATCAGAAATTGAGGTTACCTTTTCTGCCAAGGTACCATCAGGCTCAGATGTTTTGTTTGCATTGGGAATGCCGGGGTTGTCAATGGGATGTAGTATCTCAGTAGCATTATTGATTTCGACAAGAGGTATTTTCGTTGAAGGGTTGTGAATAGTCAACGGAGATATCATTTTTGGTGTAAGCTCCTGCTGTGGCGAAACGGGTAAATTTGGAGTGGCCCCGTTCGGGCTTTCCGACTTATGGAGAACAAGGAGAGGAGAGTTAATTTCCTTGACTGTATCATCCAACACTTGTATTATCGCTTGTTCTCTTATTGGGGTATGGTCATATTTTGGAGCGCGTTTTGTAACAAGTACACACTGTGGGCATACCCAGTTACGATCTAGTTCATGCTTATGCGATGTGAAGTATGGCTTTGGGATGCTCACGCACATATAATGAAACTTGCCCTTACACTTAGAGCACTCAATTAATTCACCTATGGTGATGTACTTGTTGCATGCATCACAGATCCTCATTTTAGTAGATATATCAACTATTCTGGTTGAGTGTCTCTGTGAGGCGAACGCTTCGTGGGCACAAACAAATGTCGCTTCTATATAGATACTCTATGCGCAGATTGCCACTCGACTTTGCTGTCCGCAGGCGCACGCTGTAATGACCCGTACGTCACACACGCAACCGCGACAGTCGTATGCAGTAGGTGGGAGTTGCTTATCACACGCGTACCGGCTGATCGTGATGTAACGGGCGAATAACTGTAGTTTTTTTGTGATTGTCGTTATACACCTGATTCTAAATACAAACTTTTATAGAAAATGTTGTTTTAATCTTTAACACTAACTGATTCTAGTAATTTCCACACGTAACTTGCACTTTTTACACCAAATCAACGAAATATAGATGCGAACGATACAAAAACGCAGCTTATCGTATCAAGTCATAGACTAACTAGAGAACTTTACTACCCCAACGGCCATCTGTTCCAGAAACAAAGTGCCCTTACTTAAGTTTAGCAATACTGAGAGCTATGTCGATTACTTTGGTTCTCCTACGGATCTCCTCGTTTCTGATTCGATCACGTAGAGAAACTTCGAAAATAGCTTGCTACATTGCCCTTTGGGTGACCTTCAGTCTTAAACACTATCTTTTTTTATCGCAATAAAAAAAATACGACAATAAAGTGGGTATCTACTTTGTGCCTAAGAGTCGGGTAATCCCCGACTGCCTTAACGAACATTTTGATGTCATGCCATGACTTCATATTCTAAAATTATCGCGCGTTTCGCTTTTAAATTATCTGGTTCCTGACTCTAGGTCCCACCAATTTTGTCCCACCGGACTCGAGGTCCCACTGTTATAAAATATCATGACTCGTTGTCCCACCGTTTAGTGGGACCACTAGTCATGTGTATATTGCATGGCTCGTGGTCCCACTTTCTGTCTTTGGACCACAGATTTGGACAAGTAATATAGAAGTCATTGCTTTGGACATAATACTATATACAATCTCCTTCTATTAGGTACTTCATATTCAGATTATAAGTACTGGCCACTTATAAAATATCGTATCATAGACAATTTTGAATTGACAAGTCCAGCTTGTTATTTATGTTATTTCACTCAAGTCTATTCTAACCAGGATGAACTTTGACCTGCGCAAGTAAATTAAATGATATACTTATTATTTAGCAAAAACAAAAGAATGTTAAAATTAAAAAAGTTAAAATAGGTACTAAAGTGGGTACTTACTTCAAAACCGGCCAAGTGCGAGTCGAACTCGCGCACTAAGGGTTCCGTACCAAAATCTAATTTTCATCTAGAGCGCCATCTTTTTAAGTTAAAAGGGAATTAATTGCTGTTGTCGTATTACTGCGTGAAATAACTATGTAGAAGATACTACTAGCTCCCACTACGTGTCGCTAGTTTCTAAACAATCGGACTTTAGAAATTTCATTTTTTCTGTAAGAACGGAAGGACTTTAGATTTTTCACAGATTTTCCTGTAATCTATACATTTACTGTAACACGGGGGGAATAGTCAAATTACGTCTAACTTCTATAACGTCAAAACTATTTATCTTAAAATTATAAAAAAAAATATTTCAGATTTTCGTAACCTGTCGTCTGTCGCTTACCGCCAGGCGGAAAAATAAAAAAAGCCGTGTCTGTCGCTGGTCGCCAGGTGGCACGATTAACGGCGGTTCAAATTAGCGCCTAAACTAAATCATAGGTTGCTTATGAACCAATAGAAAGCTAGGAAATGAATGGAAGTGAAGTTGGCTACCTCTGTGGCCAATCATTAGCCACACTTACAGTACAAAAATATTCAGAGAAACTTCACTCAAAATTCATGTCTCGTACTTCAAATCGCGAGTGAACGTGCGCACAATTTACGTTGTTGTTTCTGTGTTTCTGAAAAAGATTTGCGGTGAAAACGATGCCAGGGTACGTAATCATTTATTTTAATTACTTATAATAACTTATACTTCTGATTTTCTGTGTAAACTTTTCCTTCAAACTATGGCCTTTTTTGTGACTGTTTTTTTGGCATTTTTTTTTGTTACTTAAATGGTCTAAATAATAAGTAAAGGATTATTGTTCTTTTATTTTTATGTTATGAACACTCTAATTTAGATTAATATTTTATATGGAAATACACAATATTCCGTTTAGATTCACAGAAAATCCAATAAAAGTAAACAATAGTGCGCCCAGAACTCCTGTCTGTCACTGTCCATCTGGCGGTTGCGACAGACAGGGAGGGCGGGAGTTATTATAGCTTCACAGTTGAGAGGCCCTTTCATTTGATATGTCTCAGAATAAAGTTTGCAAATAGTTTTTTTTAACCCCCAAAAGTGGCCCCCATGTTTAAAATTTACTTATTTACGTTACTTATCTGTCTTTTCGTCACCGACTTACATTTGTATACCAAATTTCAACTCAATCGGTTTAGTAGTATTTGAGCAAATCGGCTGTGACAAACGGACGGACACACGAGTGATCCTATAAGTGCTTCTTTTTTTTTAAGGTACGGAACCCTAAAACACGTCAAATTTAATAAAATATTTTAAAAAACCAGGCGAGGGTTCCGTACCACCACATGACACCTCTCCACACAACAATAACAAAATAACAATGACACCTCTTCGTTTTAATCAAAAGACATCAACGCGAGCTTTTCATGTTTTTTTTTCATTCAGCGCACCCTTGGCCGGTTTTTATTATTTGTTGCTTTTTTTTAATTTTGTTGGATTAATGCTATTTAAGCCACACTTAGTTTCACGCCTGTTTATGATTACATGTTTTATGATAGAGCAAAAACAGGACAAAATAATTTCTATAACCTTAAAACTTTTAGGTATTATTTGTAAGCTTTTAATATTGCATTGTCAAGCGATGCATAAATGTATGCATGCAAAATTTTAGCTTAATCGATAACCGGGAAGTGGGTCAATTTTAACTTGCAAGATTTCATTACAGATACCGGGACAGGTGAAACTTAAGAAAAGCTTGTAAAAAAATAGAAGAACTTTCCTTGTGAATGTGTACCAGTAGTAAATTCCCATCCTTACTAATATTATAAATGTGAAAATGTGTTTGCTTGTTTTTCACCTTTTCACGATTCAACGCCTTGACCAATCTTTATGAAATTTGGCATGCAGGTAGCCTGTGTAACGGGGAAGGACATAGGCTACTTTTTATCCCGAGAAAATAGCATATTTTGATGCAGTTCCTGAGGGAACTAAAAAAATACTCGATTGTTGTGATTTTTTGCACAGAGATGGTTGAGTACGTGGGAAACGACATAATTTACTAATCACTCTTAAAGACAGTCATAAAAACGATGTCCACGCGGGCGGAGCTAATAGTTACATATTCTGTGAAAATTTAAGACGGCTACCTATCACAGTTCAAAAATACAGCCTGCTTTAAGTCTGACAGACTGATGGATGGACAGACGGAAGACCGTGTAGGCTTAGTAATAGGGTTCCTAATACCTAGTATGGAATCCTTAAAATGATCAGAAAACTGGCAACACAGGATGTTCTATTACCAGCTGCACACATAATTTTGTTTTTTAAAATATACATTTATTTTCGGAACCCTACTTTGAGCGAGTCCGACTCGCACTTGGTCGGTTTTTTTCAATGTTTTTTTTAAAGAAAACCCGCTTTGCCATTGTATGATAAATATCTTATTAATGCATTTTTTTAAATACCTACCTACGATGTAACTTTCCAGTATAAAAACATTAAATTATCTAATTAAGGGCCGCCGCCTCCTGTCCGGGAGGTCGTGGTTCGAACCAGCCAGCAATTTCGAATTTAGATTTCATATGTACGTTTATCTGACGCTCTTACGGTGAAGGGAAACATCGTGAGGAAACCTGCACACGTCTGCGAAGAAACTCGCAGGTTGTGTGTGAAGTCGACCAACCCGCAATGGGCCCGCGTGATCGACTAAGGCTCGATCGCCCTAATTCAGGGTAGGCCAGTTGGGGTCGTATATGAGCTGATATGAAAATCTAATTAATACATTTTTGTGTAAAATATAACTTACCCAAGCAATTCGTTACAAACAACACTAAAATAAGAGAAATCAAAGCTTTCGCCATTTCAAAGTGAAACAATGATTACGTAGGTACTACCTAAGTACTTACACAAAGACTAATTTAGTACAAAATTTAAACCATAATGTAAGTGCCGTCACAAAGCGTATCTTCATCCACAACACCAGACTGTGAACTCACTGATCACTGAGGAGTGATTGATGAGTGATGAGTGTTTGGATGGGTACAGTCAAAGTGAAAAATGTAGATAAATATGTATCCACGTCCTTATATTGTATACCTATATGTCGCAGGCAACTGGTTAAATTAGCCATTCAATTAACTGCCAAGCGGGTTCATTAAATGGCGGAATTTAACTAACTGCCTGATGCTTAGGCCAGCGAAAACAGAAGTAGGAGCTCCGAAAAGGCTCTGTCGACTGAGAAATGGAGCAATTGAAACTAGAGCGGGAGCGAGCGAAGGGAGCTCGGAATTTCGGAGAAACCCCGACTCATTTGGATAGGTTAGGAGTCGTAATGTTAGCTTGAACATGAAAATATGGAACTAGAAGCCCCGAAGGTGCTCCCTCGACTGAGAAATATCTTCTTCTTCCTCCCACCTCCCCCTTTAAGCACTCTTCCCCCTGAGGTGTGAATTTAAACTACCTAACTAGCAGAAGTTGAACGTTATTGATCTTTTTTGTCTTTTTTTGTTTAGTAAAGATTTGAGTGCGTTTGACTGTAACTCACCTGATGGCAAGTGATGATGCAGTCGAGGATGGTACACGCAAACTCAAATAATGCCTGAATAGAGAATTCTCTTGCCTTGTTGATACCCAAATTATAGGAATCGGGAAACACTGACGCAGGCAAGGAGTTCCAAGCCTGCAAGGCATTTTCTTAGGCGTTTAATTGAATTGCTGAATAATCATTAAGGCAGTTAGTTGAAAGGCTAGGCAGATAATTGAATGGCTAATTAAGCTAGATAGCTATCTATAGCTGTGACATACTCGTTATAATGGTCGTGAACACATATTTTTGATGATTTGAACGTATCTATATTTTTGACGTTGACTATACGTAGAGATAAAGTGGGTTCATTCATTCATTGTTCATCGCAGTTTATCGGACGGGACTTCGAAGTCTGTCGGTCAGTTACATACAAGGACATCATAAAATAATTATTATTTTGTTTATCTTATTTATTTATTTATTTATTTACACTTATATTACACCAAAAACAATTTCGTTAAGCTAATACGTAGAGATATTATGATACAGTGTACAGTAGGCGATCTTATTGCTAAAAGCAATCACTTCCAGACAACATTTAGTTACAAGAAAGCACGAAATACCATTTTTTTTAAAATTTGAGTGCGTTTGACTGCAGCTCACCTGATGGTAAGTGATGATGTAGTCGAGGATGGTACACGCTAACTCAAATACTGCCTATTCACTCTTGTCTTGAAGTTTAATTTAATTTTACAAAAGGCTAGAGAAATAAGCAAGTACGAGTATATCTTCTTAAAACCCCGCTGGAGTTCATAAATCGCATACAAACGTAGTATTTGATCCATTTGTTAACCAAACAACCGTTTTTGAAATATTTTTACATCGATAATCGGATGACGTATATCTGTGTCGGTTCATATACTTTTTGAAATACGAAACAGAAATCCACCAGATCCCTTTGGGAACTAGATCAGGCTATTCTGTTTAACAATCTTTGCCCCTTTCAATACACACAACTACCGGAGGAAACGCGTTGTAAAGAATAGGTATATGAATAAAATGTTGCTGTCTCCCTCCCCCAATCCTCTTCGTATACAGCTAGAAAGGGAGAACTGCAGCGCAGACCGATAATAGACACTAAAATTGACCAAAACATCATTTCGTAGTCCCCTATTTCCTCCTCCAAAACTTGAGCAATAATAATATTTAAAAAAAATATATATATAAAAAGGCTTTACCTTTATGTTTTACCTAATGCCTCTATGTTTTCATTTTATTGTATAAATGTTTTATTTTTTGTGGGTGTCTAAAATGACGTTTAAATTGGGCAATTTTTCTCGGTTTCTGACGGCTCCTACTTCTGTAGAACTAGCTGTTTCCCGCGGTTTCACCCGCGTGGACAACGTTTCTATGACTTTTCGAGGGTGCGCAGTGCGCGAGCCGCAAGCGGCTCGCGAGCGTGGTAAAAACTAGCCTATGTCTGAATCCAGGTACTAATCTCTCTACCTACAAAATTTCAGCCCAATCCGTTCAGTAGTTTTTGCGGGAAAGCATAACAGACAGACAGAGTTACTTTCACATTTATAATATTAGTAGGGATATGGGAAAAAACAAAACATAATCTACATGGGCATGATAGATATAGGTTTGATAAAAAAAATATTTTTGCTCTATTGTCATAATCCAGGGAGGAAACAGGGGACTACATATGTATGGAATAAATGGCTTCCGCGTTTCCTCTTAATGTAAAAAATCACGTCAACCCGTTGCTCCGTTGCAACGCCGACGTGCGGGAGCGTGGAAATGAGTTTTCACCAGATCCCTCCCTGTGTTAATTATTAGTCATGTCATTTCACATCGCCTCAACCATCTCTGTGAAAAAAAAACACAATAATCCGTTGCTTCGTTGCGATGTTAAGGAAATACACCAAAAAAGTCTTTTTTTTTTGTTCCGTCAAGAGCTGCATCGGACTTTTTTTATTTTCACGGTATATAAAAAATTTGAAAAACCTAAAAACTTTTAGATACAAGCTTTTATTTAAAAAATAACTTAAATTATTTCATATTCTTCTCAGCCAACCCTATAGTTTGATACCCATATCATTGGGGTCTTAAAAAAAATAACTAGTCCACCATCTTTGGAAGTCCACCATATTGGATTAAGAATGACGTCACACAGTTAACTGTGCATTGTCATCCAAACTGAATGTGTATACATAATTTCAGCTCCATCGGTTCAAGATATTTGCTGCAAAATAGAGTTGCAAGATTTCACCCTAACAAACATACATACATTGCAAGTAAAATAAAATCTTGTAAAAAGTAGCATATGTTCTTCTCCATGACACAGACTACGTGCATGTCAAGTTGAGTGAAGGCTGGTTGAGGTGTTAACATGTGAAAAGGTAACAAACATACAAATACATTTTCACATTTATAAAATTGTAAGGAAATTAACTGTTACTAGATGCCTGCGGCTTCTACCTCGTGGACATCGTTTTCATGACTGTCTTAGAAGGTGCGCGGTACGTGAACCGCAAGCGGCTCGCCAGCGACGACATGAATTTACTCCAGATTTCTCCGGAAGTATGTCAAGATATGCTAATTGGTAAATTATATCATTTCTCACCCCCTCAACCATCTCTGTGCAAAAATCACAAGAATCCATTGTTCCGTTGTAATGTTAAAGAAATTAACCAAAAAAAAATATTTTTTTTCACTTCCCTCAGGAACTACATTGGGTTATGCTATTTTCTTTATATTTTTTTTTCACAATTGTTAAGCCCTCATAATTTCAACTCAATCGGTTGAAGATAGTTGCTTCAAAATTGAGATTCAAGATTTCACCCGAACAGGTTAAATAAAAGCTTGTAAAAAGTAGCATATGTCCTTCTCCATGGCACAGACTACGTGCATGTCAAGTTGAGTGAAGGTTGGTTGAGATGTTAACATGTGAAAAGGTAACAAACACACAAATATATTTTCACATTTATAACATTGCAAGGATTTTAGCTTTTACTAGCTTTTGCCTGCGGCCATCGTTTTTATGACTGTCTTAGAAGGTGTGCGGTGTGTTCTCTAAGAGAAAATGATGGAGCAAAGATTTTCCAAGACATTTCTCTAAGAGAAATGATGGAGCAAAGATTTTCCAAGACATTTCTTTAAGAGAAGTGATGGAGCAAAAATTTTTAAGACATTTCTTTAAGAAAAGTGATGGAGCAAAGATTTTCCAAGACATTTCTCTAAGAGAAATGATGGAGCAAAGATTTTCCTAACACTTCTTTAAGAGAAGTGATGGAGCAAAGATTTTCCAAGACTTTTCTTTAAGAGAAGTGATGGAGCAAATATTTTCCAAGACATTTCTTTAAGAGAAATGATGGAGCAAAGATTTTCCAAGGCATTTCTTTAAGAGAAGTGATGGAGCAAAGATTTTCCAAGGCATTTCTCTAAGAGAAATGATGGAGCAAAGATTTTCCTAACACTTCTTTAAGAGAAGTGATGGAGCAAAGATTTTCCAAGACTTTTCTTTAAGAGAAGTGATGGAGCAAAAATTTTTAAGACATTTCTTTAAGAAAAGTGATGGAGCAAAGATTTTCCAAGACATTTCTCTAAGAGAAATGATGGAGCAAAGATTTTCCTAACACTTCTTTAAGAGAAGTGATGGAGCAAAGATTTTCCAAGACTTTTCTTTAAGAGAAGTGATGGAGCAAAGATTTTACAAGACATTTCTTTAAGAGAAGTGATGGAGCAAAGGTTTTCCGAGACATTTCTCTAAGAGAAAATGATGGAGCATAGATAGTCCAAGACATTTCTCTAAGAGAAAATGATGGACCAAAGATTTTACAAGACATTTCTCTAAGAGAAAATTCTGAAGCAAAGAATTTGTTAGAGCAAATTCGCAGCTTGTAAGCGAGTTTTTTTTCAAACATGCAGACCGCATTAATGCCTTAGGCACCTTATTTGCCAGACTTGGCCCCGTACGACTTTTTCCCTAATATGAAGAGACCTATGAAAGAGCGTCGGTGGCATAACGGCAAGGGCCGCTACCTCCTGTCCGGGAGGTCGTAGTTCGCATCCTGCCACCTACCAATGTGATTTTGAATTCAGATTTCATATGTACGTTTATCCGACGCTCTTAAGGTGAAGGAAAACATCGTGAGGAAACCTGCACACGCCTGCGGAGAAACTCGCAGGTTTTGTGTGAGTAAAGTCGACTAACCCGCACTGGGCCCGCGTGGTCGACTAAGGCCCGATCGCCCTAATTCAGGGTAGGCTCGAACCCCTCGGTGGGAACGTATATGAGCTGATACGATATATGATGAAAGGACGACCACGTTCCACGACCATAGAGGAAGTAAAGGTCAAATCGCTGAAGGAACTGAAGACTATACCAAAAAGCGCGTTCTAGAAATGCTTCGAAGATTGGAAAAGATGCTGGCGTCGTCTGTTATATCCGATTGTGATCTCTTTAAAGAGGAAAATATAAAATTGAGAAATTTTTTTTTTATTTATTATTTATTTCACAATTTATTGCACACAGAAATAGGGACAAACAAACATTAAACTAGATAAGAACATACAAAAGGTACAGCTTATTTATATTAGAAATTTCTTCCAGCAGACCTAGGAAAGAGAAATTACTAAAGAATGGCAGAAGACGTGTACATTAACAAAGACAACATTTTTAAAAACAAAAATTTTGACAACATATTCCTAAATAAATACCACGTACCTAATTTTTTAATGTACAACAATTCCGAGTATTTTTTGTTTTTGCTAAATAATAAGTTTATCATTTACTCAACCTATCAGCACAGGTCAAAGTACATCCTGGTTGCAATAGATAATTTAAAAGCGAAACGCGCGATAATTTTAGAATATGAAGTCATGGCATGACATCAAAATGTCCGTTAAGGCAGTCGGGGATTACCCGACTCCTAGGCCACTTAGGCACAAAGCAGACTTTACTGTCGTATTTTTTTTTATTGCGAAAATACAAAAAAAAAGATAGTGTTTAAGACTGAAGGTCACCCAAAGGGCAACGGAGCATGCTATGCTCGGAGTTTCTCTGCGTGATCGAATCAGAAACGAGGAGATCCGTAGGAGAACCGTAGGAGAACCAAAGTAACCGACATAGCTCTCAGAATTGCTAAACTTAAGTGGCAGTGGGCGGGGGGCACTAAGCTCGTGGAACAGATGGCCGTTGGGGTAGTAAAGTTCTCTAGTGGCGACCGCGCACTGGAAAACATAGCATAGGTAGGCCTTCCACTCGGTGGATCATCGGTCTATTGAAAAGGTCGCGGGAAGCCGCTGGATGTGGTCAGCGCAGAACCGGTCCTCGTGGAAACGGCCAGCAGTGGATGTCCTTCGGCTGATATGATGATAAGACCGAATAATTTATGTGACGTGTTTTTTCAAATGTGACATTGTGTAATTACTAATTAGGGTGACAAAAATTACGAGTTATGGGTTTTATGGGTTGCAACAAAATTGGTGTCGATAGATTTGGCCGCGGTTGGCCACTCTTCTTCTTCCTTCTCTTTGCCACTTCCCACATTAAGTGGGGTCTCCTCTCCTAATCATTCTGCGCCAAGCCACTATTATTTTATATTCGATAGTATTCCGAAGTCAACGAGGGAAACATTATAGTTTTGCCAGTCTGTCTGTCTGAGGTATTCCACAGACGGCACCTGCTCAAATGGCACCTGCGCTAATGGCATCTTAGGTATTCCACTTTGGGCACCCAACGTTTTTTTTTGCAGGTGCCGTCAGGGGAATAATTTATAGTTTAATATTTTATTCCACATGCGGCACCTACTCGTACGTGCATGCTAGTGTTGGAACGTGTTTAGTTTTGGGATGTTTTAAATGATTTTTTTTGTCAAAATCATTATAGTTTAATAACGTAAAAAAACATAACTTTTTTTAGATATTAATTATTTTAATATCACAATTTTGTAGTCATTGACTAGTTAGTAACAATCAGTTGATTGTTTACGAGATTATTACCGAAGTTATAATTTTTTATTACGTTATTAAGTATGACGTTATACATTTGAATTTCTTTATTTCAATTAAAACATCCCAAAAATAAACACGTTCCAACACTAGCAGGTAGGTTCAGTTTGTGGAATAAAATATTAAACTATAAATTATTCCTCTGACGGCACCTGCAAAAAAAACGTTGGGTGCCCAAAGTGGAATACCTAAGGTTCCATTAGCGCAGGTGCTATTTGAGCGGGTGCCATCTGTGGAATACCTCGTCTGTCTGTCCGGCTTAGCAAAGAGACTATTAGTACCTACTTTATTGTCGTATTTTTTTATTGCGAATACAACAAAAATATAGTGTATAAGAAGGCTCAAGGTCACCCAAAGGGCAATGGAGCGAGCTATGCTCGGAGTTTCTCTGCGTGATCAAGTCAGAAACGAGGAAATGCGTAGGAAAACTAAAGTAACCGAAATAGCTTTTAGAGTTGTTAAACTTTGACAGTGGGCTCCCTAGGGGGGGGCGTCACTCCGATGAGCTTTTAAGGTGGCTTAGCTGCTAAAGCTTAGGGGGAGTTTAGTGGTTAGTGTGGTCTATGGCCTGTGTATATTTATTCATATATACCTTATGTATATAATGGGTATGTATGCATATAGGCGCAGGGCTGTGTGTCCCACATAACCAGTATACAGCTGGCTGTATTGGTATGCGTAAACGAATTCCCTCCCTCCCTCCTCCGCAGTCCGAGGGAGAAAAAAAAAGGACGCAGAGCTGTATGATCTCTACAGTTCCTTCTTTTTATTTTAGTATTATCGTTAGTATAATATGTTTTTGGACTGTAGGTTATTGTTATAATAGTATTAGTATCATCATAATATCATATCAGCTCATATACGTCCCCACCGAGGGACTCGAGCCTACCCTGCATTAGGGTAATTAGTATAATCCCACCAAAAACTTTTAATGCAGAAACGTTGGCCTATGCTGCTGTCCTAGAATACTACGTGTCGTCCCTGTATTCTTAGGTCGATTTTTCTAAACCCACCCCCGAAAGTTACTAAAGTTTTTTTAAGGTAGGTGTAGGGGGAGGGACAGCTTTAAATATGATCACGTCTCTCTCAGTCTCGGAACTAACTTAAGTGACTATCTATCCGCCGATTACTGATGTCACTGTCAATGTCACTGTCAGTGTCATGAAGGAAAACATCGCGAGGACACCTGCACACGCCTGCGAAGAAACTCGAAGGTTGTGTGTGAAGTCGAACAACCCACGCTAGGCCCGCGTGGTAAAATCAATCCTGTAAAATCATCGGCGGCGGCGTGGCTGAAATGACCGGCGCCGGAGGCGCGGCGCACACGTCTAATACATTGCAAGTAAAACAAAAGCTTGCAAATTAAGCGTGGAAAAAGTAGCCTATCCAGGTTTTAATCTGTCTACCTACCAAATTTCAGCCAGATCCGTTCAGTAGTTTTTGCTTGAGAGAGTAACAAACATACATCCATACATTCTTACAAACTTTCGCGTTTATAATATTAGTATTAATAATTAATTTTAGTAGGATTGCAGTATTTTAGATAATATTGTTTGACAGGATTTGGCAGTTTTTTAGTCGAAGAAGGGCAGGATCTCTGGTTTCAGAAGCTGGAAAGGTTAATGAAAAGAAAATGAATCGTTTGCTTCCAGACAAAGCAGAGATGATTATTATTAGTTAATTACTTGATATTACTTACATTTAGAATTCTTTTTCAAGCGACTTCCAAAAAGGAGGAGGTTCTCAATTCGACTGCATTTTTTAATAATGTTTGTTACCTCAGAACTTTTGACTGGGTGAACCGATTTTGATGATTCTTTTTTTATTCGAAAGCTAGTGCTAGTTTTATCAAAATCGGTGTAGTACTTTATTAGAAAATTAACAAAAACCTAAATAATAATGCAAAATTGTTCGAAGTTGTTGCAATGGAAGTCGGTTTTTTGACGTGTTTAGCGTTTTTTTAGTGTTCAAATGATAGTTAGGTATTTACCTCACCACCTAGTGATTTGAGTTCAATTATTTGCCATAGAAAGAGTTCCTATGATGACTATTGTTGATTCTAATATAAATAAATAAATAAAGCCTTTATTACTGACATTGTTTTAGGTTACATTTTAAGATATATAAATATACGAAACTTATTAATAATTTAATAATAGAAAGTATAAAGTCCTAATAAAATTAAAACTTAGGTACATTGACAACTTTGTCGTTAGCTTGCCTTCCGGCATAGTCCTCCCCTAGACTTTGCCAAAGGTATCTGTCCATAGCTTTGCTAGTCCATTTTTCTCCAGCTGTCTTCCTTATGTCATCTTCCCACTTCATTTTTTGCCTTCCTTTATTCCTTTTTCCGTCCCGCGGATACCATACTGTAGCCTTTCTAGACCATTTATCCTTTTTATCCCGTAGCATATGCCCAACCCAATTCGATTTTAATTTTTTTTACCACATAATTCACATCGGCTACTTTAGTTTTATTTATAATTTTTATTCTAATATAAATATTATTAATTTAATAGTTGATTTAATTTTAATGACCCTAAAGACTAGTCAGCAGTTTTGCCGACCAATCGCCGACTACAGATATGGCCGGATAGTCGGCTTTGAATTGAAACAGAATTAAGTTTCCTGAACTGCACCAACCAAGACTAAGTACTATATCCTACACTTGTTTGGTCCCAAAATCTGAATGGAGCCCAATAGATGTGAGCAAGTGTTCCTGGTCTTCCAGAGCCTCCTGGCTCTCCACTGACTCCATTGGCACCAAAATGACCTTCCTTTGACGATGTTTCTATCCACGGGGCTTCAACAAGTGCTCTGATCGTCGACTAATCGGTACATCTCTAGTTGCTATCATTAGATGGCAGTCGTTAAGCCGTGTCAAATGCATAATTAAGTGACTTGAAAAACTTGACAGTGGCGTTCGTCACTTGCCCCAGAACTACCACCTACCCGGACTTGACTAACCTATGTCTTACCTATGTCCCAGCAGTGGGGACGTTACGGTTTGTTAATGACCGAAGTATGCTGTCTGCTATTTTTAAAATTTTATTGTTCTTATATTGCGATATGTTAGAAAGTGCTTTACAAGCATGGCGTAAGGGAATGTACTCATAGTACCCGTTCAGGGATGAGGGTGGTCTACGAATTACCACGCTTGGTCACAGGGGCGGGTTGGGGGGTGTGGGTCTTATGTATTCTTCACGTAGTCAGTATTATTTAAAGAAATTCCCTAAGAGATATAGGTATATGAAATAATATCAGCAGCGCTTAGGTTTGTACACCAGTTTATTGTAGTTTACACTAGAAAACAATTACAAAATTTTATGTTTCTATAAATATTATTTAAACACATTATATAACAATAAGGCTTAACAATTGCAAAAAAAATAAGACTCCTCGGTCCCTAAAGTTGTGAACTCGAATCACGATGTTTCAAACATCGCAGAATAGCTTAGATATAAAGTTCTTGTCTGTTCGTACTGCAACGTGCATTTGTAGTATTATAATTATTAAAAATAAAATAAGATGAATTTCCAAAAAGTAAGAAAAAAACCTATTATTTAAAACAATATTGTATTAAGAAGTTTATTAATTATCATAAAGTTAGATTAAAATTACAGCAGTACTATAGTTACTACTGGAAAAACACAGGCCAAGTGCGAGTTGAACTCGCGTGGAGGGGGTTCCGTACAATGCCAAAGTCAAATACAAAATATCACATTTGAAATCTTCACAGTAAGACGCGAGTTAAGTACTACTAGCGCCATCTAGTGATGTTTTAGAGAACGATTTTCCGTAGGTGAACGTTTTATATTGAGTTTACCAGTTTATTTTCAATTCATTGAATTCTTATTAGTTTTCCTGTAATATGTACAAGCAACGAACCATATTTTGTATTTTTTTTTTTATTTTAGGCGCATTAGATTCTGAGATCATGTGGGAGGGGTGGGGGTCGGGGGGTGGGGGGGCCTGGAATGGTAAATTTTCGTCTTCTTTCATGAATAAATCAAAAATATTTTTTTTACAAATACAAAACAAAAATATATTTGAAATTCTCATTATGAGCCCTTTCGTTTGATATAATTATGTATGACACAGTAAATTTTGCGAAAGTTTTCTTTTTATTTCCTAATTTGTCTCCCAAAATTGACATTAATTTAAAAAAAAAATTCTTTGCACATCTGTGTTTGTGATCCATCCACCATCCTACTAAATTTCACTTGATTTGGTCCAGTAAATTCGGAGCAAATTGGCTGTGACAGACGAACGGACGGACAGACAGACGCACGAGTGTTCCGTTTTTTTTTGTACAGAGCTCTAAAAATGGACAAAAGGGTGATTTAGGAATTTGTTTTCTTTACCTATGTTAATTACAATAGAATTCGAGGAAAACTACATCACTCCTCATATCCTGTATGTTACAAAAATATATTTTATTAATAAAAAAATCCTCAGTTGAAGTAAACAATGGTTGCAAAGTTTCTCAGTCCAAGGTCGCGGTATGAGCCTTGAATGAGAAATTTAATAGTAATAATATATTAAGAGAAGGGAAAAAAACTTAATACCATTTCTTCATACCTATCTACTTCGGCAATGAAGAAGTGTGTTGCGAAAAAAAAGATGCCTTTTGTTAGATTTTTTATAAAGATATTTTAAGTGTGAAAATTGTGCAAGTGTGGAAATTATGTTTGTTGCCACGTGAAAAAAGGCCAAAATCTATTTCTAGCTATCTCGGGACCTATGTCGGACTGTGATTTTCATACAAATTTAAAAGTAGCCTATGTCACTCTCTCTTTCTGCATTGATGTGAAAAATCACGTCTATACGTTGCTCCGTTGCGACGTGAAGGAAGAGCAAACAAACAAACATGTTTTTTTTTGTTTTTCAGATCCTTTATTATTATTTGTACAGGGTGTAAAAAGTGATGTAGGACCCGTTAACTGAGGGTTCTCCTCATTATACTGAATAACTTTTCCCAAGGAACCCGTAGTGAATTAGAAAAAAAAAATTGGATCTTCCATACTAATACTTTTACGCGATTTCAGCAAACTCATAACAAAAGTTGTTCAGTATGATGAGTAGAAGCCCCAGTCAACGGGACCTACACCAATTTTGTTACACCTTTAGAATTTTATCCAAATCAATTAGTTTTATTAATAATTTCTCTGTCATTTGGTTAAATTTTAGAAACAAATTCTTTTATAGGAGTTACTATCGGAAGTACCTCTACTTTTTTCTCAAAATAAATCTTATAGTCATTGTTTACATCATCTTCATTTATTTCATTATTAGCTTTAGCTCTCCGCATTCCAACAGAATTGAGGCTACGTGGTTTAGTTCCTGAACTGCACCAACCAAGACTACTATATTCTACACTTGTTTGGTCCCAAAATCTGAATGGAGCCCAATAGATGTGAGCAAGTGTTCCTGGTCTTCCAGAGCTTCCTGGCTCTCCACTGACTCCATTGGCACCAAAATGACCTTCCTTTGACGATGTATCTATCCACGAGAATTCACCAAGTGCTCTGATCGTAATTGTTCCTGGGTAACCCCATTTGCCACCGTGCCCACCTTTCCCACTATCCCCGCCACTCGAGCATCTATCACCATACACCTTCCAATCAGTGTAAACCCAGTGCCAATTGTATGCGTTATCATCATTGTATAATCCATGTCTCTTGAGGTAAGATTTTGGGTCTCCTATGTAAGGAGTGTTACCGTCAGATCCTCTAGCACCATCTCCTCCGTCCTGGCCAGCGCCACCATTACCCCCATTTGCAGATATTGACAAACCGAAACTGTTTATGAATGTTTTTCCGATTCCATAAAAGTGACCTGCTGAGCCCCCCGGAAAACCCGGTTGGCCGTCTGATCCATCAGTGCCACCATAGTATCCTGATTTTGCTTTATACCTATAGTCATTATTATCTAAGCCATCTAATAAAATATCGCATACATCTTGGATGTCCCACGTTGGTGCTATTATAACCATATTAATATCTGTACCCGTTTTATCAAAACGTGTAACATCAAAGAATACTTTATTTAAAGCAAATATTTCTATCAATTTTATTTTTTCATTACATTTCATCTTAGATACATCACTTAGTTTAACGTTTAGTCCTTTTACCACCAATTTGCCGTTTGTTTCACATATTTGATCAGGTTTTTGAAGTGAGATACTAACCAATCTTTGTAAATGACTTACTTGAATCTTGTTCAAAGTTATGTTTCCAAGAAGTTTGTTATTACTCAAATTGTTTTCTGCCATAATTTCTGTTATTTCTTTTGGTAAAGTATGGATAATAGATTTGCCAGCGCTTAAAAGTGACACATCTCTAAGAAAATTATTTAAATCAATAATTTTTTTTTGGAACTTATATGTTGAGATGTTTTTGTACACATCTATAAGGTAATTATACCACAATTCTGCATTCTTAATGTAGTTTAAAAAATTATGCACATGGATTTCAAGTAACCTAAAATATTCACCTTTGCTTTCTACACCATCTGGAAAACTTATATTCATTTTCAACGCCATTTCGTAAATAGTATCGATGCTTTTTAAATTGGACTCACCAAAAATCATATCAAAATAAATTCTTCTCGCTTTTAGTTCTTCAAGTAAATTTTCAACATTAACATTTTCTTCTATCTCGGTGATAATCTTTAAGAGTTCTGAACCAAAAATATTTATGTTTTGTTTCACTCTGCTATCAATTTCCGTTTTTAAGACTTGTATGTTTAATTTTAAACGATTATTGGTTAGTGTGAGATTTGAAAGTATACTTTCAAAAGTAGAAGCCCATACTAATGTAGTAAAAGATGCATTATGAGATGCTTGTGATGCATTTTGTAGAACATCTAAGTAAAAACTTAGTTTTTCTATGTTTAAAAATGCGATGCTATTCACTGTTTCAACCCCTATATTAACTGCAGAATTGGTTATAATCTTATGTATTTTTCCTACTTGACTAATTTTTATATTGCTTATTAATTTATCTATATTACCATTAACAGCATCAAGTTGTTGTAAAGACTGGTCTAACTCAAGCAATCTGAAATTGGCACTGGTCAAATTTTGTATATCAAACGCTTTTATTTTGTCATTTAAATTGTTCGCCATTTTGAGATAATGTGTTTTTGCTTGTTGAGCTAAGTCACAAAAAGAAAGTAACATTTGTTTATCCATTCCTTGTACTAAAAAAAATATGCTATTTTTAGACCTTTCAGATATAGTTCTACCTATATCGTCATTGGATTTTTGCATAAAAGTCAACTCATTATAAATTAAATTCTTTATGATCTTTTTCTCGTTTTGTAGCATTTCTCTTTCAGATAGTGGACCTTCATTGTCAGGCCTGCGAAATAATTTGATTTTTGTGTATTTTTCTTTATTTTTTGTTAAAAGAACATCAATAAATTTAATTGCATTTATGTAAAACTCAGTATTGGTTGTATTAGTAGAAATTCTTAGCTCCAGGTCACGTTTTGCTTCTTGCAAATAAAGTGCTATTCCGTTTATAACTTTCTCATCCTCAATGATTTTTACCCCTTTGGCTCCGATCGTATATTGATTATCAACTTTTGTTACAACCATAGCAAAGCTGTATTTAAATTTATCTATGTCTTTTACAATATCCGTTAAATATCTTAGAAGTGTAATAAAATCCTGCCTATCAACTCCTTTCCTCACTGATGGGTAATTTATTACAAAAATCATTTTGACAGTATCTATATGATATATTGTTTTTTCAATAAAATAACTTTGAGCTATGTCATGACTAGAATCTCTTGTATCACTGAAGCCCGGAAAGTCATAAAATGCTGTATTGCTTTCTACATCTACTATAAGTTCTGGGAACGTTGTTTTGGAATCAATAGTAGAATTGCCTATTTTATTAAGACTATCTTCAATGATGTATTCACCTAATCCCTCTATGACCTCTTTGCCAATTAATCTACTGCTATTTTCTGCTATCCAATGAGTGAAAGTACTTTTTCCTGCGCCTGTGTTGCCTAACACTAAAACAACGTTCTTATAGTCATCGCTTAAAATGATTTTTTCCTGTCCTTCCTTTAAAAGCGCCAGCGTCTCTTCAATAAGTGCGAAGTTTGGAATATCTTCTGTTCTGTTCTGAAATAAACATAATAATTTAGTGGTTATTTCTTAAAATTAATTCACTGCTAAGTTGCTTTATGTTTAAGCACTCATTTTTAGGGTTCCGTACCTCAAAAGACAAAAAACGTAACCCTAAAAATTCAAAATTCAAAACAATTTATTTCAAATAGGTGTTTACACACACTTTTAAATAGTCAAAACAAAAAAAAAATACTGTATATTACAAATAATGTCATGATTCAGATTACAGTCTCAGGTAATGGTATTTGATATAGAATCAACATATATATCTTTGTCATTTACATAATCTATTATTTTATAATATCCTCTAGAGCACAAAACTTTTTTGACATGAGTCTTGAATATATTCTCTGACAAACTAGTTACATTTTCGGGAATTTTATTGTAGAATCTTATACACTGCCCCACAAATGACTTTTTAACCTTACTCAGTCTCGAAAAGGCTATATTTACATTTCTTAAATTCAAATTATGCCTGTCACTGTTTTTAGGAAATGAATGCAAATTCTTACGAACGTACATGATGTTTTCATATATAAATTGACTAGCAACAGTTAAAATATTGATTTCTTTGAACTTATTCTGTAACGAGTCACGTGATCGCATCAGATAGATTGCGCGGATAGCTCTTTTCTGCAGGATGAAAATAGTTTCTTATCAGCCGCATGCCCACAGTAATATGCCATAAGACATTATACTATGGAAGTAACTAAAATACACTAGTCTCGCAGTATCTACATCCGTTACCCTTATAGGATCACTTTGTTGTCCGCCCGTCTGTCCGTCCGTCTGTCTGTCAAAACCTTTTATCTCGCGAACGCGTGGAGGTCTCGAGTTGAAATTAAAACCATATGTTTCGGTCTACAGTCCCTTGAAGCTTTGAAAAATCAAATTTCTAAGTAAACGTAAAAAAAGTTACGGCCCCTGATGCCGCAAAAAACGTATATTTCGACACTCTCAAGGGTATTTCCCGTTGACCGAGAACTAAGAAATTTGGCAAGTAATACCGTCTTATACTCGTACTACAATAGTAAGAAAAAATCTGAAAAGTATACGTTTGTAATTAAATCATAAAAAGTATAGTCTGTTTAAAGTATATCATCAATTATGCAAAGAATTGTATCCATTCTCTGGGTTGCCTGGAAGAAATTGCTTTAAGCAATAAGGCAGCCTACATTGTATAATTTAATATTTCACTGTGTATTCTGTACTAATCGTACTTATTATCTGTGTATATTTTGTTATTGTATTATAAAGCATATTTGATTTATTGATTGATAGAGTAAAAAATAATACTTTTCAAGCGAATTCCAAAAAGAAGGAGGTTCTCAATTCGTCTGTATGTTATTTTTTATGTGTTGACACACATTGTGAATTTTGTTGACACACATTGTGAAAGCTAGTGCTTCCCGTGTTGTCCCATATAAATTTTATCAAAATCGGTGTAGTACTTTATTAGAAAATTAACAAAAACCAAAAATAATAATGCAAAAATGTACTAAATTTTTGCGATGCAAGTCGGTTTTTAAACGTGTTTTATGTCATACTTTCGATGAAAACCTTCAAGTGAGAGTCGTACTCGCGCACCTAGAGTTCCGTACCACATCTCTCCACACAAGTGCGAGTCGTACTCGCGCACCTAGAGTTCCGTACCACATCTCTCCACACAAGTGCGAGTCGTACTCGCGCACCTAGAGTTCCGTACCACATCTCTCCTCACAAGTGCGAGTCGTACTCGCGCACCTAGAGTTCCGTACCACATCTCTCCACACAAGTGCGAGTCGTACTCGCGCACCTAGAGTTCCGTACCACAGCTCTCCACACAAGTGCGAGTCGAACTCGCGCACCTAGAGTTCCGTACCACATCTCTCCACACAAGTGCGAGTCGTACTCGCACACCTAGAGTTCCGTACCACATCTCTCCACACAAGTGCGAGTCGTACTCGCGCACCTAGAGTTCCGTACCACATCTCTCCACACAAGTGCGAGTCGAACTCGCGCACCTAGAGTTCCGTACCACATCTCTCCACACAAGTGCGAGTCGAACTCGCGCACCTAGAGTTCCGTACCACATCTCTCCACACAAGTGCGAGTCGTACTCGCGCACCTAGAGTTCCGTACCACATCTCTCCACACAAGTGCGAGTCGTACTCGCGCACCTAGAGTTCCGTACCACATCTCTCCACACAAGTGCGAGTCGTACTCGCGCACCTAGAGTTCCGTACCACATCTCTCCACACAAGTGCGAGTCGAACTCGCGCACCTAGAGTTCCGTACCACATCTCTCCACACAAGTGCGAGTCGAACTCGCGCACCTAGAGTTCCGTACCACATCTCTCCACACAAGTGCGAGTCGAACTCGCGCACCTAGAGTTCCGTACCACATCTCTCCACACAAGTGCGAGTCGTACTCGCGCACCTAGAGTTCCGTACCACATCTCTCCACACAAGTGCGAGTCGTACTCGCGCACCTAGAGTTCCGTACCACATCTCTCCACACAAGTGCGAGTCGAACTCGCGCACCTAGAGTTCCGTACCACATCTCTCCACACAAGTGCGAGTCGTACTCGCGCACCTAGAGTTCCGTACCACATCTCTCCACACAAGTACAACGATGATATCTATTAATTTTAATCAAACATAAGACATCATCGCTAGCAAGAGTACAACTTGTACTTGGCCAGTTTTTATAACATGAACTCTTACTTCAGGATTTAATCACACCAAGTTACACGCTTATTACTTATGTATTAGCGTTTTTACGATAAAGCAAAAAATAAAAAAAGCACGTTTCGTGTATGGTGACCCTTAATTTCTTACTTTTTTAAATTTGTTAGTTAATACACTATAATAGCACATATTCAGTGAAAATAGTAGCAAATGTAACGGTTCAAAAGGTAAAGCCTATGAAAAGTCGGAGTGACAGACAGAGACAGACAGCGTTGCCTTAGTAATAGCGTAGTAATAGCGTAGTAATAGCGTAGTAATAGGGTCCCGTTACCTAGTACAGAACCCAACAATCGAAAACGCTAAACACGTTTAAAAAACAGACTTCCATCGCAACGACTTTATGTAAATATTAAAAAAAAAACACTTTACCGATTTTGATAAAATTTGTATGGTTCCAAATATATAGAAGCACAGCCTATCGAATGAAAAAGGAATCATGAGATGGTAAGTGACGATGATGCCAAGATTCCCCAACGCAATGGGGATCTGGCTGTCTTATATACAAGCCGGAACACATCAATGTTAAACACATCAACAACTGATGTTTGGTGGCAAAACTTAGTTAAGATGGTGGTAGCTAACCAGGCGGGCTTAGAAACTGCCCTACCACCAACCAAGCCAAGTCTTACCAGTTGACCCCACGGGGAATCGAACCCGCGACCTCCTGGTGTGAAGTGAATTACGCCACGGAGGCGGTTAGAATGGTAATGAAATATTTCTGATTTTTATTGTGTGACACAATCAAGAATGCTATCCAAGGGATAGACGGCGGTTGTCTGGTGTTGCACTTAGCATCACACGCGGTCACGTGTAGGGCATACGTGCAACACGACCTTTATACACATCTTGGAATGAGATGCGCAGGTATCCTTATGATGTTTTCCCTTCACCGTGAAACGGTAATAAAATGTAATTACTTAAGTTTCGAAAAACACATTGGTACATTGCCCGACCAGATTCGAACCTGGGACCTCTGGTTAGGAGAACCGAGTTGTTAACGTTGTGCCTTCAATTTTTAAACGACTTCAAAAAGGAGGAGGTTTCTCAATTCGACCGCATACGAGTCTTTTATGTTTTTTTTTTTATGTTTGTTCGCGGATAACTTCGACATATAAGAACCAATTTTGATGATTCTTTTTTGTTTGAAAGAAGATATCCTAAGGGTGTAAAAAGCATCGGTGGCTCAACCGGTAACGACTCGGTCCATCTAACCAGAGGTACCGGGTTCAAATCTGGACGGCCAATGTACCAATGAGTTTTTCAAAAACTTACGTACATACTTACCGATTGCTTTAACGGTGAAGGAAAACATCGTGAGGAAACCTGCACACGCCTGCGAAGAAACTCGAAGGTTGTGTGTGAAGTCGACCAAACCGCACTGGGCCCGCGTGATCGACTAAGGCCTAATCGCCCTGATTCAGGGTAGGATCGAGCCCCTCGGTGGGGACGTATATGAGCTGTAATGATGATCCTAAGGGTGGTACCATGATAAAAAAAAACCAGGATCTGATGATGGTATGCCAGAGAAATCGAGGGGAACCTTAGTTTCCTGATTGAAGTCGTTTTTTTTTTGTTTAAAATTATTAAGGATCCTTACACCCAACGGGTGACCAGCGGAGCCCCATTACTAAGCCTTCCGTCTCTGTCCGTCTGTCCGTCTATCAACGGGCTGTATTTCATAAACCATACATAATAGGTAGACATTTGAAACTTTCACTGAATGTGTATTTCTATTGCCGCTACAACAAAAAAAAAAATGCAAAAAAAAAAAAAAATAAGGGGGGCTTCCATACAAAATAACGTGTATTTTAAAAGCTTTTATTTAACTTGTAATGTAATGTTCGGGTGAAATCTTGCAAGTTAATTTTGACCCACTTCCCGGTATCCGATTGAGCTGAAATTTTTCATGAATATGTATATCGCGTGACAATGGAATATTAAAAGCTTGTACCTAAAAGTTTTCAGGTTTTCCGAAAATTATTTATAGGTCTAGAAGTATTTTTGATTAAGAACTATCGTAAAAACGGTAGTACATACAAGCGTGAAACTTGGTGTGAATATAGTACTAATACTTAAGTAAAACCACAAACAATAAAAATCCACCAAGTGGGAGTCTTACTCGCGCTAAGGAGTCCGAACTGAATTAAAAAAATACATACTTTTGTCGCTTGCGTTGATATCTTTTGTGTGTAATGTGAAAAGGTATACTTGTCATTATACTATGTAGTTGTGTGGAGAGGTGTGGTGGTACGGAACCCTTGGAGTGCTAGTTCGACTCGCTCTTGGCCGGCAGTTTTATGAAATGTTATTATAGATTACCTGGACAAATGCAGACTGAGGTAGCAAGTCGAATATTGTTTGTTTGAGTCGTATACTTGCATCAGAGCGATCATTGTCATCGAATACCGCAGTTGAGCCCTTCTCCGAGATACGCACAGGTAGTCTTATGTCTGAGGAAAGCTGAAATATGCAAAATAATTAAAGAAAAGTATGATACCACCACTCGAGTGCGACCACGCACCGGAAAACTTTAGGCCTCCCACTCGGTAGACCGAAGACCTGGTATAGGTCGCGGGAAGCCGCTGGATGCAGGTAGCGCAGAACCGGTTGTTGAGGAAATCCTTGGGGAGGCCTATGTCCAGCAGTGGAAGTCCTTCGGCTGGTATGATGATGTTATCGAGGTTTTTTATTTACAATGATTCATACCAACAGGTAAGTACTTAAGAGGAGTGTGAACTCACGGCTAAAATTAGACTATTCATAAAAACGGTGAAAGCAATTTTCACCTTTTAAAAGTTAACCGATTTTGACCAATTATTAATAGGATGTCGGTTAGAACAAAAGCTAGGTTTGTAGGTTTCGCATTTTAAATTATTGATTAAAATAAAACAAATAATGGGTGAAAATAGTTTAGTATGAATACACGTGAAAGACAATTAAATTGAACTCATTAATTTTATTGCATCAGCAAAAACCTTTACTTACCTGGCTTTTGTTCTGACAGGTAACCTGTCATGAATTGGTCAAAATCGTTTAACATTTAAGAGACGAAAATCGCTTACGTCACATTCCTCTTTACAGTAAAATGCAGATAATTTAAAAACTATATTGTATATTACACTCTTTTTTGTTTTATCGAAATTGATGCAGTATTACCCGAGTTAAGACGTGAGAAAACGATCAAACCGAGGTTTAATATTTGTAAATTTTTGTTTTACTTGTGTGTGGTTGCGTTGATCAAGCAGGTTAAGTAACCATTAGCAAGGTGTTATTTGGATCGTTTTGACTGATAGAGGAATTTATCTCGTCCTTGCCGGTTGCTGTAACTATATGGCAAACGTCAAGCATACATAGGTCTTATAGAGATCGATATTTTAATCGACTGATCATTCTGAATTACTAACAACTAACCATCAATCTCCCTAAATCCGAACTTCCTCCTTAGCTGGATACCAGACTAAAAATTTACCATTAAGCAGTTTAAAGCTTTATTACATAGTTATTAAAGCTAACGAGATATCTAAAAGCTGTATTAAATGATTTAAGGCTATTTTAACTCTTCAAGCTTAATAAATTATGCAAAGCAGTGATTTTCTTTCTTAAAACTTTATATTAGTCATGAGCAGAACATCATTCAACGTTAGTCAAGTTAAAGTATCCGAGATCGCTAAAGGCTGTATAATAGCTCGTGTGATGGCTTTTTCTGTATTACCCTGGTAATAATAGTCACTATACTGCTTGAATTCCGTGTAACCTATTTTCTGTACTCTTTAAGCTGTATTGTTTTTCATATCACAACTTTTATTCAGGAACTGGATATTTGAGTTTTTTTTTTAGTTTTTATAAAGCATAATGCTGCATATTGAATAACTACAAGTATAAAGCTACTATATCAAAGATGTATTTTAAGACATTAGCTCGTACAAAACAATTTCAAGATATAGCTTGTTAAATGTGCACAAGGTGATATATTATGCAGAAATAAGGAAGAAAACAGCTGTATGAGCAGCTTTTACATACGCCGCGATTAAATATAATAAAAATATTTGTGTGTCTTTGATAAAAGAAACTAAAACGATACAATATCTAATCAGACAGTTCGTTTTATTCATACAAATAATTATAAAATGGTCTACAGCACAGCCACATTGTTTCTGTAGACTTCATCATCATTATCATATCAGCCGAAGGAAGTCCACTGCTGGACATAGGCCTCCCCCAAGGATCTCCACGACGACCGGTTCTGTAGACTTAAATTCATGTATATATTTCGCTCATCAAATCCGGGTTATTATACAATACTTTTGTTTACTCCCTTAATTGTTGCGTTATCATGTGGCGCTTAAACTTTTTACATTTAATATGTGTATATATTCATAGTAAATTTACGAGCGCATTGACATTCACCCTCTATAATTACAAAATGTGTAAACAAAATTTAATAAAATTTAATAAGACTTCACCGGTAGCAAAATGGCGTTTGTTGGTGAAAAAAAAAATGGTAAAATCTTATTATATTAGCACATTTTAAATTTTATTTGCCTTAAGTCTCCTTAAAAATACGGAATTAATCTTTATGCTCAATATTGACTCCATAATTGAACTTGAATACTTTAATCTGGTTGGAAGAGGTCTATAATGTATGTATAACAGGTATATAAACGTTTATGCAGAAGATGTTAAGCTTGTTGAAATTTTACTCAGCTATACTATGATTTTTCTTTAATCCACAATTGATAAGCCCTTGACATTATCTCACCTGATGGTAGGTGACAATGATGCTAAAGATGAAAGCGGGCTTATCAATATTTCCAAACGCAATGGGAAACTGGATATCTTATCTTCATGCCGGCAAGAGTAAGATAAGATGGTGGTACCTAGCCAGGCGGTTAGAAAATACTCTACCGCTACAAAGTTAGACCCCACCGGGAATCGAACCCGCGACCTCATAATGTGAAGCGAATGGACTAACGATTACGCCACGATAAATGTGACTATTATATTGCTATTATGCAAATAAAATCATTTAATTTTGTGCCCAAATTGCTTGAATAAGAGCTGTGTAAGCGCTTATACAGACATTGACCAGTCAACTATGTCAGCTTGAAGTTTCCAGAGTTGATTTTTTATACAATAATTAATCAGCCTATTTGTGCTGCTTGGGGTGTGGAGTATGATCCAACTTTTCCTAATTTGGAAAGAGACACGCACACCAACAGTGGGGATGTTTTGCGGTTGTCAGGTAATGGGGGATTCTTGGTAAGTCCGCTTCTACGTTTGGCACTTGTAATGATACGTACTTACACCATCACCTATGGTAATGCCAAGCTGAAAAAGGGCAATGTTTGCTCAATTCACTTTGTACATATCATTTAATAGGTGGTACATATTATACTCGTATATATTGTTCAAAGAAAAAACAACTTACATTCGTAAAAGTCTCTGTCGCGTTGTCGAAAGTTATATCGACTACTGTCATATCTAGCGTATCCGCCTGATCGGCAGCTGGTTCTAAGGACACCTGGGCCTTGAACCCCACATTTTCCTGCTCCCAGGTCACTGACCCTGAGACTTGGATCAGCTTTTTCTCGCCACATACTCCTGAAAAAGTTCAGATTTTAATTTCGGAAGTTTCATTTGAAGAGTGAATGAAGGTGAACAAAAAAGAATTAATCAAGAGGTTCATTAAAATATTAATGAAAATCCGTCAAGTGCGAGTCGGACTCGCGCTCTGAGAGTTCCGTACTACACATCTCTCCAAACAACTATAACAATGATAGCTATTCACATTACAAACAAAAGGGATCAAAGCGAGCGACAGAAATATACTTTTTTTATTCAGTTCGGACCACTTAGCGCGAGTCGAACTCACATTAGCTAGTTTTTTTTTGTTGTTTTACTTCAGGATTAGTAGTTACTATAATCACACCAAGTTTCACGCTTATAAGTATTATCGTTTTTACGATAGAGCAATATGAAAAATACCTACAAAATACTTATAAAAACGTTTTTGTACGAGAACTCCACTTAATTTTTTACTTTTTATTTTTATTATTTATCCTTTTAGCAGCAACAGAAATACACATTTGGTTAAAATTTAAAATGTCTACATATTACGGTTCATGAAATACAACTCGCTTACATACGGACAGACACCCGAAGCTTAGTAATAAGGTCCTGTTGGTCACCCGTTGGGTGCATGGAACCCTAAAAAGGTGGCCAAATGTGTGTTGGACCTCGCCTAAAGTAGGGTTTCGTAGTCTTTTACAAAAATAAAAGTCATCATCATATCAGCCACAAATCGTCCACTGCTGGACAAAGGCCTCCTCCAAGGATTTCCACGACGATCGGTCCTGCGCTGCCCGCATCCATCGGCTTCCCGCGATCTTCACCAGGTCATCGGTCCACCGCGTGAGAGGCCTGCCTACGCTACGTTTTCCGGTGCGCGGTCGCCACTCGAGAACTTTACTACCCCATCGGCCTGCTGTTCTACGAGCTATGTGCCCTGCCCACTGCCACTTCAGTTTAGCGATTCTGTGAGCTATGTCGGTTACTTTAGTTGTCCTGCGGATATCCTCGTTTCTGATTCGATCACGTAGGGAAACTCCGAGCATAGAACGCTCCACTGCCTACTTAGGTGACCTTGAGCCTTCTTATGAGGCCCATAGTAAGCGACCATGTCTCAGTTCCGTAAGTCATCACTGGCAACACACACTGGTCAAAGACCTTAGTCTTGAGACACTGCGGTATTTGGGACGTGAAGATATTGCGAAGCTTTCCGAACGCTGCCCAGCCGAGTTGGATTCGTCGATTGATTTCTTTCTTGAAGTTGGAACTACCTAGCTGGACTGTTTGTCCCAGGTATACTTAATCGTCAACAACTTCCAGTGTAGAGTCTCCAAACTTTAGAGGAGTGGGTGCGACACGGACATTTAACATTATTTTCGTCTTGTCCATGTTCATTTTAAGACCTACTTGTTAAGAGACTTTACTGAGGCCATCGAGCATTGTGCTTAGGTCTTCCATAGTCTCAGCCATGACCACGATATCGTCAGCAAATCGGAGGTGGGATATGTACTCGCTGTTGATATTGATGCCGAGTCCACCCCAGTCCAGAAGCTTAAAAACATCTTCCAGGGCGGCGGTGAACAGTTTTGGAGATATAACGTCTCCCTGTCTCACCCTATGCTGCAACTGGATAGGTTTCGAGTTCTGGTCCTGGAGGCGAACCAACATGGTGGCGTTTTCATACAGACACTTCAACACCTCGATGTATCGATGGTCAATTTGGCACCGCTGGAGAGACTGTAGCACAGCCCAGGTTTCGACTGAATGAAAGGCCTTCTCATAGTCCAAAAACGCCAAGCATAGTGGCTGATTGTACTCTTCGGTCTTCTGTATAATCTGCCGCAGCGTATGTATGTGGTCTATGGTACTAAAGCCTTTTCGGAAACCGGCTTGTTCGGGAGGCTGGAAGTCGTCGAACCTGCGTGCGAGACGATTCGTAATGACTCTCGAAAACAGCTTGTAGACATGGCTCAGAAGTGAGATGGATCTGTAGTTCTTCAGCAGGGTGTTGTCACCCTTTTTGAAGAAAAGCACGACCACACTTCTGTGCCATGCCTTAGGCGTTTGTCCCTCGAGTATAACGGAATTAAATAACTTCTGAAGAGCTTTTAGTACCGGTGATCCACCTGCTTTCAGAAGTTCAGCCGTAATTCCATCATCACCCGGTGCCTTGTTGTTTTCAAGCTGTTTGAGAGCCATTCTAATCTCGTACAGGCTGACGTCCGGGATATCTTCGGTATAGTGTCGGGTTAGTCTGGCTCTTGGATCTTCAGCCAGATCGCTGACAGGCAAACGTGTGGTCTTGTACAATTGTCCATAGAACTTCTCAACTTCTTCCAGCAACTCAGTCTTAGACGATATGGTCCTGCCATCCTCAGTCTCCAGCTTGGTCAGTTGGCTTTGTCCAACAGACAGGTTTCTCGCGAACACTTTTGAATAAAAGTACATTTTACAAAAATGGTGATCTTGCAATTGTTAAAGAACGTTTTGTACGGAATATTTATAATTTTTTTACAAATCTAACTGCATATTTTATGTTTACGATTATTACCTACTCCTAAACTAAGAAAGCCTAGTTAGCCGTGATAACTTTTCTTTTAAATTAATTACATGCCCTACTATTTCCTTCTTCAGATTTTCTAGAATAGCGGTTAAGCTGGTAAGGGATGGGTGGGAATTGACAGCCCTGCGCCTATATGCATACATACCCATTATATATATACATAAATATTCACAGGTCCAAGACTATACTACCCACTAACAACCCCCTGTAGAAAAGAGCAGCCTAGCCTGCAGCTAAGCCGCCTTAAAAGCTAATCGGAACGACGCAGGGGGTGGAGGGAGGGCGGCTCTATGTGTGCGTGCGCTTGTTATTAATTATGCAGCTTTAACTTGAGTGTTGCTCGGACGACGGCTGCATAACTAGCCACTACCACACAAGATAAAGCTGCATAATCACAGCACATACACGCACACATAAGGCCGAACGCACAATTGAGCTTAACTATCTGTAATGTGTGGTTGATTTATGACAATATTTATATAGGTCTGTCTTTGTCTCTATATTATTCACTTAAGTTCAATGCAGTGGTGAGTAGTAAACAAAACGGTGATATGATGCCAAGGGCTTATCAATTATGGATAAAAAAATTACAAAAATAAAAAAAAAAGTGAAAAAGTAAGGGTGCGGTTACAAGAAACGTGTTTTAAAGGGTTTGTTTTGGTCTATCGTAAGACATTATAGAAGTTAAACTTGGTGTGATTAAAGTACTTATCCTAAATAAAGTATAGAATAACAAAAAAATAAATAAAAAAAACCGGCTAAATGTGTATCTCAATCGCGCCAAGGTGTCCGAACTGAATGAAAAAAAAAAGATATTTTTCTGTCACTTAGTTGATGTATTTTGATTGAAATAAATAGTGAGCAGAGAATATACTGAGCGGTGTGGTGGATGAAACCCTTGGTGCAAGAGTCCGTTTTTTTTTAATAACAAGGTTAATTAAAATGGCAATGATATGTTATATTACTATCGTAATTTAAGAGTTAAGTAGAGTGAGTTAAGGAGAGTGAAAATTTGAAAGATATTGATGGTTATAAAAATTGTACGGCATAGCCGTAAATCTTCTATAACAAAATAAAATTGAATTAATATTAAAATAAATAAAAATTATTGTAAAATAAAAAAACTTTTCATGATTGCCCTAATTCAGGGTAGGCTCGAAGCCCTCGCTGGAGAACGTATATGAGCTAATATGATGATGATGATTGATGATGAAAGGTCATTGATTAGGAAAGTCGTAATAAGTAACTGTAAGGTAATAATTTTAACCACCTCCGTGGCGTAATGGTTAAGGCCATTAGCTTCACATCAGGAAGTCCCGGGTTCGATTCCCGGCGGAGTCTTACATTGTAAGACTCGGTTTGGTTAGTGGAAGGGTGTTTTCTAAAGCCACCAGCATCTTATATAAGTCTTGCCGCCAAACATCTATGCCATCTATGCCAAATTCCGGCTTGAAGATAAGATAGCCAGTTCCCCATTGCGTTGGGGTATATTGGTAAGCCCGCTTCCATCTTCGGCATCATCGTCACTTATCGTCAGGTGAGATGATGCCAAGGGCTAACTAATTGTGAATAAAAAAAAAATACACTTACCGTCAGCTGATACTTCTTGCGTCCACACGAACACAGCTATTACAAGAAACAAAACAGAAATTGTCATGTTTTCAAGCGAATTGTTTAAAATTACATAACGAAAAGAGATAACACGGAATATGACAGATCCGTGCGCTACCAAGCGTAGCAACCCGTCCAATGGCCATACAATTAGGTATGTATACAGTATACAGTACACAGCCAAGACCAGGGCTGCCATTTTATTTTTGGAGGAGATCGTACAAAAGGGGCAAAAAAATCGTACACCCATACAAAACATAGCAAAACAAGTCGTACGCCTCTACAAAACATAGAAAACCATTTTATTTAAAAATTACAATCCCATAAAAAGCGAAGCGATCCCATTGAAGCGTCATTCAAGCGATCCCATTGTGGCTCAACCGGTAACGACTCGGTCCTCCTAACCAGAGGTGCCGGGTTCAAATACGGAAGGCCAATGTACCAATGAGTTTTTCAAAACTTACGTAGATAGGTACATATACTCACCGATTGCTTTAACGGTAAAGGAAAACATCGAGAGGAAACCTGCACACACCTGCGAAGAAACTCGAAGGTTGTGTGTGAAGCCGACCAACCTTCGATTGTCTTAATTCAGGGTAGGCTCAAGCCCCTCGGCGGAGACGTATATGAGCTGATATGATTGATCCCATACAAATCACCCAAAATTTATATAGTACGGACTGCTAATAATCGTACGAATACGATTTAAATCGTACATCTGGCAGCCCTGGAGCCAAGACAGATAGCTGGTCTCTATATCAATGTTATCATAAAAGCTATGACACGTATTTTTTTACATTATTAGTGAAGCTTTTTAAGTCACACTTTGGCTCAGCGACCCAAACCACACCACTTACTTCTCCCCTGCATCACTTCGCCCTGTTTATAGTTCCTCCTTTTTAGGGTTCCGTAGCCAAATGGCAAAAAACGGCACCCTTATGGATTCGTCTGTCCGTCCGTATGTTACAGCCACTTTTTTCCGAATAAATTTTGAGGGTTCCCCATACTTAAACTGAAACTCAAATTTTTTTTTCATCAAACCCATACGTTTGGGGTATGTATGGATAGGTCTTCAAAAACAATATAGAGTTTTCTAATATATTTTTTTTCTAAACTGAATAGTTAATATATTATTATTATAATTATGAATAAAAAAAAATAAAAAAAAATGCGCGAGAGACACTTCCAAAGTGGTAAAATGTGTTTCCCCTCCCCTGTAACTTCTAAAATAAGAGAATGATAAAATTAAAAAATATACAGGGTGTAACATAAAGGTGTGGTGATACTTTAAGGTGGGCTTGTACCCATCAAACTGAACAACTTTCTCCATGGAACCCATAGTCAAATCGCAAAAAAAAATTTGGCTCTCTCATACTAACTCGATCAGCTGATCAGCCAACTTAGTATGGGAAGTTCAAAATTTTTTTTGCGATTTGACTATGGGTTCCATGGAGAAAGTTGTTCAGTTTGATGGGTACAAGCCCACCTTAAAGTATCACCACACCTTTATGTTACACCCTGTATATGATGTACATTACCATGCAAACTTCCACGGAAAAATTGGTTTGAACTAGTAAGTCATAATTCGTAAACCGCAATTTACCTTTCATTCAATCAAGTCAAATATATAAAAATTGTAAAAAATGTGTTTTTTTAAAACGTAAAGAAACTAGCGCCATCTAGTATGATGGTACGGAACCCTATGTGTGCGTTTCTGACTCGCACTTGGTCGATTTTTTAATGTTGAGCACAAAATATTAAACCCCATTGGGGCTTTGAGTCCCGCTCCGGAACGTTCCTGGTGCAGGGCTGTCCGTAGCCAATCAGCCGCGGAAATGCAGCTAGTGTTGTGGGCACCTTTGCACCGGGGATGACGAGGGACGGGCTATTTTAGGTATTTTGGTGTTTTGTTAAAGGTACTTTAGGTGTTTTATTTAAGGTAGTTTAGGTGTTTCATTTTAGGTATTTTAGGTGTTAGTTAGGTAAATTCAAGACTCATGTCAAAAAAGTTTTGTGCTCTAGAGGATATTATAAAATAATAGATTATGTAAATGACAAAGATATATATGTTGATTCTATATCAAATACCATTACCTGAGACTGTAATCTGAATCATGACATTATTTGTAAAATACAATTTTTAATTGTTTTGACTATTTAAAATTGTGTGTAAACACCTATGTGAAATAAATTGTTTTGAATTTTGTTTTAATTTAGGTATTAGTCCTTAAAATCGTAAGAAAATACTTAATAAATTTTACAAAGTCAAATTGTATCTCTCTGTTTGTTTCTCTTTCACGCAATAAATACTGGACAGATTTCCTTGTAAAGAGTCAAACATTACCACTTTTTGCTTTTTTTATAAATTACTAGCTTTTTCCCGCGGCTTCGCACCCTAGTAAAAATAATTTTAACTGCCTTCGTGGCGTAATAGTTAATCTATTAGCTTTACATCAGGAGGTCGTACGTTCGACTTCCTGCATCTGCAGAGTTTCACTTTGTAAGAAGGACATTTTTAAGCCCACCTGGCTAGCCACCACCATCTTATCTGAGTCTTGACGCCAAACATATTAATGTTGGAAGCATTGATTGGCCCCTGCTTGAAGATAAGTTCCCCATTGTATTGGGGAATCTTGGTAAGCCCACTTCCATCTTTAGAATCATCTTTACTTTGCCTTTCATAATCAATTATCAGGTGAGCGATTGTGGATTTAAAAAAAAGTTAAGTATGCATTGATGAGCGTGTAACGTAACGCTTTGTTATATTCATCATCATTATATCAGCTTATATACGTCCCCACCGAGGGGCTCAAGCCTACCCTGAATTAGGGCAATCGGGCCTTAGTCGACCACGCGGGCCCAGTGCGGGTTGGTCGACTTCACACAAAACCTTCTAGTTTCTTCGCAGGTGTGTGCAGGTTTTCTCACGATGTTTTCCTTCACCGTTAAAGCAATCGATGAGTATATGTACGTAAGTTTCGAAAAACTCATTGGTACATTGGCCGTCAAGATTTGAACCCGGCACCTCTGGTTAGGAGGACCGAGTCGTTACCAGTTGAGTCACCGACGCTCCATGTTATGTTCAATAGTACATTATGGTATCCTTTATCAGTGAACGAGTATGACAGAAATAGACAGTTAACTACCTACTGCCAACTTATATACTCGTAACAAAACATGAAACTGTTGATAAAGCTGTTGATAGACAATTAAAATTACTCGTGATTCTGGGAATCCCCGAGCAAAACCCATTTTGTGTTTTATTTAACTTTGACCTTTGCTCATTTGATAAAATAAGTATATTGATAAAAGCGTAATGTTTCACCCGTATTACATTATTTTGTCATCATTTTTCTACCTACCTAATGTTATAATGGGAAAGTAAATTAATATGTGAATTGGTACAGTGTTAAATGAGAAGCCTTATTTATACTAAAAAACACCAAGCACACCTATGTTATATAGACAGGTAAAAAAATCATACTTTTGAGACGGGGTGTCTACAGATTTAACAAAATAGCAAAAAATATTGACTTTCCATATACAGATTCGGTTAATAAGCTAAACGTTTAGCATGGGTATAACAAAATTATTTTTGAAAATTTAGAAAAGTTGTATCTATGAAATATTTTTTTTTAAATAAGACCTTTGTTTTAAATATAATACATTAAGGAAGTAGTTAAGGCAGTAAAGTTCTCGAGTGGCGACCACGCACCGGAAAAAGTAGTGCCTCCCATTCGGTGGACTGTCCAGTAGGATTTTTTTTTTTTTATTCACAATTGGTAAACCCTTGACAACATCTCACCTGGTGGTAAGTGACGATATTGCCGAAGATGGAAAAGGGCTTACCAAGATTCCCCAAAGCAATGGGGAACTGACTATCTTATCTTCATGCTGAAACACACCAATGATATCAACATTGATATTTGGCGGCAAGACTTAGATAAGATGGTGGTAGCTAGCCAGGCGGGCTTAGATAATGCCCTACCACCAACCAAACCGAGTCTTACAATTGACCCCGCCGGGAATCGAACCCGCGACCCCCTGTGTAAAGCCAGTGAACTTTGCCTCTGAGCTATGGAGGCGGTTAACACCATCTCGATCCACCAGTGGATTGAATAGCACGCATCGTGATCCATCATAGATCTGGGTGGATCCTGTGATACTTGCATCTCATAATATTATGCTCCACCAGTTAAATGAATTTAAAACATTTATTTTGGACAACATGATCCGTAGTGTTAGTACTAGAAAATATTAAAAAGACATTTGGGTTAGTAGGGTTACACACAAATTATTATTATTTAGCATACAGCCGTACCAATTGCCACAAGATAGGGCAGTCTGGTCGGCTAGCCACAACGCTCAGGACGCCGTTGGTGCTGCCACGGACACGGTTCAGTAACGAGGCGGCTCTCATTCTTAAGTTGGCATGAAAGTCATCAGTACGAGCTTCAGCAAACATGCCTGATGCGCTGCAGTACCTCGGCAGCCCCAACAGCATCCTGAATGTGTTGTTATACCACAGTATTACGATATGGCTTACAGTAGCGCAATGCCTTTGATGTTAGTGTTAGGCTAGCCCATACTAGCCTATAGTCAGCCTGGCAAACTCGCTGAGTTTGCCAGGTTGTGCCTCGCCACCCGCTGCCCTGCAAGTACCCTTCCATTGCTCTGCGTAAGTACATTCGTTGCGCTACTGTAAGCCGCTATATTGTAATACTGTGGTTATACTGAACGCGCAAGGCGTTGTTGTCTTCTGCGTATAGTTGACCTACAGACTGCACGTATAAAAACATGGGCAGAAAGCTTTAAATAAAACAACTTTAACAGTTTTCGTGCAACTTTCAAATCTGTGAGCCAACATATTGCATCTGACAGCCAACGCCCAGCGCTCCCTCTCAATATCCTCATTATCAGAGAGATCCTCCGAGACCCAGTGAAACAGGTAATTGAAACGAGAAAAGCATAGCGACGCCGTGTAAAAAACGGATGGCACTGTAGTGATTTTAATATGACCACGAGATTGAAACACCAAAAGTTCGCTCTTCTTTACATTGTACTTTAGTACACAGGCCCTGGCGTACCTCTCACATACCAGTAATAATTTACGTAGAGCGCTTCTTGAGGGACCCAGCAACACCATATCGTCAGCGTAGCTGATTTTGCTGATAAATTTACCATCTATGGAACAGCCGATTCCAGTGTTGCTTAGTTCATCAACAAGCCTGTTTACGTACAGGCTAAAGAGTCGAGTAGATGTCAAACCCCCTTGCCTCACACCACACCTCAGCACACCTCAGATAGTGTCTGCCCACTTTACAACATTTATTTGGTTGTTATACCAATAATCAAAAAGTTTGAGTACCTCTTCTGAGAGGCCAGTTTCTGTCCTCATTTTGTGCTAGAGAATATTATAGGACACCAAATCAAAGGCTTTAGACAGGTCCAGAAAGCACGTGTAGACCGGAGTCTTCCCGTACGTGTAATATTGGACAGTATTACAGTCTCCTTAGATAGCCCAGCTTAGAAACCAAATTGAGCGTCATTTAACTGCAGTTAAAAGGTCACATATATTTTTTTTAAATAAAAACGATAAATAACAATGAAGATCTCATTTGAAAACTGACGAATTAAGGAAACTGACGAGTGAAGAGATTGATCAGTCATAACCCTACTACCTACTTTTTCACGTTCGCTCAACGAGACGCAGGTAGAGGTTCCCTTGGTTGTTGATATCGAGCAAAACACGTACAAAATATTACGCTGTATATTTTTTTAAATTTAATTTTAGCGATGGAGTGGAACTCCTTGGCTGCGACTGTGTTTCACGTCTATTAAATTTGGGGATTTTCAAGGCGAGTGTGAATAAGTATTATTTGAGTTGGCGTGTACCATCCTCGACTTCATCGTCACTTACCATCAGGTGAGATGGAGTCAAACGCAATCAATTTTTTAATAAAAAAAAGCTTAAAGTTAATTGTGACTCTTAAATTTGGGGATCTATAAGGCGAGAGTGAATAAGTCACTTTATAAGTCACTGGAATAAGTATTATTTGAGTTCGCGTATACCATCCTCGACTTCTTCGTCACTTACTATAAGGTGAGATGTAGTCAAACGCACTCAATTATTTAATAAAAAAAGCGTATCTCTTAATCGCCTCAATTTTTAGCTTGAGTGGAACACGATATGAAAACCCAGGCTGACAACTTAACTTACTTAGGTCGGCGTATGTTATGTAGTCCGGTCCCCTTCTATTACTTAAAATTGCGTGTTCGTTGGTTTTGTTCAAAGAAACGCGAAACTGAAGGTACAAAATTATAAAACACAGTTGCCGTGGTAGCCATCTTGCAGTGCTTTTGAAGAAGCTACAATAACAATGTTGCTATATCTAGGACATACAATGTTACCACAGTGGGCCTAAAATTACCATTTAAGCAGTAAAAGAAATAACATTAGTAGGGAGAAACGCCACAAACTGGATCATCGGCTCACACATGTTCAATCGTGAAGTGCAAGTGACAGGAAAAATCGTAGCAAATAAAACTCATATATTCAATACGTACAGTTTTTATTACATTATAGAAGCTTTGATTTGTGACTTCAAACAATTACAGTAAATGCAATTAAATCAAACTATAAGTTGTAAAAAAGTGCAAATAGTTAATTGTGTACAGCCACGCTACGCATACTTTCTCGCAAAGCCTTCACTTCCCGGCATAGGCGCACACACAACAATAAACATCCGATTATGCGTAATTCGTGTCAAAGAATATAGGTAAGTAGGTATATCAGACATATAAATAATTTGGGTTTGTATGTGAAGTACCTTATTCAGATTTTTCATGGATTAAGGAACTACACAGTCCGGAACACCTTAAAAAAAAGCAACCTGTATATAGGAGGCATTTTTATGTTTCCGTTTACCCAAAGAGTGACCAACGGGATTCTATTACTAAGTCTGTCTGTCTGTCTGTCAGCGGGTTGTATATCATGAACCATAATAGGTAGAGAGTTGAAATTTTCACAGTATGTGTATTTCTATGGCTATAAAAAATATTACTAACAATTACAAAAAAATTAAAAAGACAGAGGGTCTTCATACGAAAAACCTGTTTTTTATAGGTCTTTAGAAGAATTTTCGATTTAACTCTATCGATAAAGCGGTAAAACGGTAAACTTTGTATGATTATAGTACTAATACTAAACTATAACAACAAATAATAAAAATCGGCGAAGTGCGAGTCCTACTCGCGCAAAGGAAGCAGAACTGAATGAAAAAAAAAATCGCGTTGATGTGTTTTGTTTGTAATTTGAATAAGTATCTTGTCCTTATACTATGTACGTGTGTGGACATGTGTGGTGGTACGGAAATCTCGGAGTGCTAGTTCGACTCGCTCTTGGCCGGTTTTTTAGATTTTTCTTGGAAGAACAAACAACCACATGTTGTAGTCAATATACATATTAGGTCTTTACCTATGAAGTTGCCGATTGTATAAAAAAGTTTAGAGACGTAAATTAATATTAAGAAAAATAGTTATTAAAACAAAATATATTCTCAAAATAGCATTAGACTATTAGATATTAAATGGTGGTAAACATAAACGTAGCCTATTCTATAGATATTTTGAGAGCATTAAACCCATGAAGACGTTTATCTTCAAATCAATAATTCATAATTTTCAAAGGCAAAAATACACATTTTTAATTTTGAAGCTCTAGACTTATCGCAGCAGTTTCTTCGTTACTAATGTCATATTTGGGTATACCCCGCATAAGATTTCGTCACTTTTACGAAAACTAAACAAAATTAACTGATCTAAAAATTTGCCCCATCTGACCACTAAGAAAACGCCTTTGTTCCCGTCAATGGTACGTAGCTCAGGGGATTGGAACATGAAAGACATGCCACTAGTTACTAATAAAGGACCATAAGTAGTGTCACCATAAGGTCAATAATAAAAAACAATAACTTTATTTTTAATAAAAATTGGCATTGAACTTCAAAAACTAAACCGGCAATTTCATAGGTAAAGACCTCTTATAAAGTTATAAGGTAATGTACTAAGCTTCATGAAAATCTTAAAACTAATTTTAAGTTAAAAAAGCAATAGATGTTTTTTTTAATATGGTGGCAACCCTTTACTTAATCCTTCATAGATCGAAAGTAAAAAAAAAATAGCAAGTGCGTTTCGGACTACATGTAGGGTAGGGTTCCGTATTTTTTTAAAATAAATGTTCTTATTATAAAACGGTTATTTTTGCAATTGGTTAAAACATTTGAAATTTTTAAAAAATTCGACTGCACATCTTAAGTTGGTCTATCATTACACCTTAACTAAGAAAGTCTACTTGAAAATTTCATCCTAATCGTTATAGCTGATTCTAAGAAACTAATTTTACAACAGTTATGCAAGAATTGCTTACTTAAAGTAATAAAACCACACCCTGCCGTAGGGCATAAGAATACATAACTTTGCCTAACTATTTAAAAATATATTGAAGTAAACAATGCTACCACTAAGTAAAATATGGAAAGTTACTGTTTTCGACAACAACTTTGCCTGCGTATTTCAATGTAAATTTTAGGTTGATTTAGTGCGTTTCAAGCTAATGTACGACCTTAGGTATGTTGGCTTATGGTCCAATTTTGAATTGTCTTAAAATGGCATTAAGGTTTTCTTGATTTTAATGAAATATTCAAGTAAAACCTGTTGTAGCATTTTACGGTAATCTAATTCCTAGACTTTTAATAGCGGTTCAGCTGTTAGATTTTATAGGGTCATTACTCTTGCGCCATCCGTCATATAAACGATTCATTTATCGAAAAAAAACCTCAACAAACCCTCTGTAGTTTTGGAATACCTATTAACACGATACCCTACAAAAATTACATGTGAACAAAAAAAAAAGATTTTATTCCATAACTTTAAGTTCACAGATTTATAAATAACACCAAATCGCAGCTTTATAACTGTAATAGTATTGCAGCAAAACGGCTATGACATCCCAACGGACACTTAGACAGACAGGGACAAGGGTTCCTAGTTTGACTACGGTACCCTGAAAAGGGCCAAGTTACATTAATTTATTGATAAGGTTAAAATATTAAATAAGTATCAAAAAATGCTCAAGCTACACCTAAGACTCATTGTTTTCCTGAAAAAAAAAACATCTAAAAGCCATCATAGTCAAGACTGACCGAATCATTGAAATTGCCAATGACATTGTAAAACTTGTTCAAATTATCGTTACATACATCTAAACCTAATTCTACATACTGCCCCCAGCCTTCCAGAGCTAATTCTTTAATATCATCTTCATATTCGGACAGATCAGTAAAATTATCAATATTATTTTTATTTACAAGTTTAACTTTCCATGTCGTGTACGGACTACACATAGGTGGGTTATTCCGAATAAGATTTGAAGTATGGTCCAAATGATAGTAGTGCTTTTCACTATCATCTCTTTGCACTGAATGTTTCATACTTATTGCGTTATGATTAATTACGTAAAACTTATCATCACACCTGTAATAAGAGTCCCCATTATGTGTCATTTCTATCAAATATTGTAACATTTTTAAATCTAAGGCAGATTGTACGCTTTGGTTATTAGCAATGAAACGAATACCAATTTCTCTAAATTTAATAGCATTCTTACTCAATCCATTCGTTATGTTTGCAGTCAGTATAATCTCTTCACCTTTCAACAGATTTGATATTTCTTTTTTATAATCATAACTTGCAAATAAGAAAAATGGTAGCTGTTCAATCTCTGAACTATCGAACCTTATGTCAGGATAAACTCGGTAAGTTTTTTTTCTTATGATAGAAGCATCTTTAGTTAGTTCATTTGTAAGAAACTCTATAGTTTTAATAGCGTTTCTTACTAAGCTTTCTGTTGTATTTGTGGGTTGATAATCCAATATAATTTGATCTAAGTATAATCCTACAAATGGAAACATGTATTGTTTAAAAGCCGTGCTGGCTTTCTCATACTCCTGTAGTATAACGTTGGATTGAGCTATAACTTGAAGTCTATGGATATCATTATTTAAAACCCGATTATCAGTTTCTTGTGTTTCAGCGTCAGAATGTAAATCAGCTATATAGTTAGCAAATTTATTTTTGTCATAGTAATCGTTAATGCGATCATTTATTTTAGTGACTGTGAGCATACTACTCTGTAAATTATCTACACATGATTTTATTTTGCTTTTCATTTCATTGTTTGCTATCTGAACCATAAAGTTCATTCGGTTTTTGAAATTTTGCATAATATTTTGTATTTTCATATTATTGAATTCGATTTCTGCATGAGTTGCATTTAAAGTTGATATTCCTATTTTGTACAGGTTTTGTTCTAGTTTCGCTCTCAGAGGTGGCAAAGAATCATAAATTAGCTTTTCAAAGTAATTTAAAACATCAATTTGATGAGATATGTTTTCTATTTGACCACCTAAGGCAGATCTTTCATCGCCATTTATACTTCCGTTTTTGCAACATACTTCAGATATTCTTATATTATTTTCAACGCTGTTCAGTTTTTTTTCTTTTAACGAAACTACATTTTTTTGTTTTTCTTTGGTATTAGAAGCAATAAACAAACGTTCGTTTTCATCAAGGGCATCCTTTTTTGCTTCTAAACTGTTGTGGTATTGTTTTAATTCATTTTTGGCTAGTTCTGTTTCTTCAAGGTAGTTATTATATGTTTTATAACCTGACTTGAAAATATTCAATAGTGGCTGTATTTTATTTTTTATGCTATGGAAAAGATCATCATCATTGTCTGCACGATCTTTACCAATAAATTCTTCCAAGTTTTCTTTAAGGCAACGTTTCCCATTTTCAAGGAACCCGAATAAGCTATCGAAAGTGTTTTCAGCTTTGCTTAAATCTGTTTGTACATCAATATCAGAATCAAAACCTAAAGCATTACTTGCTAAGTTAGTGACAACATTAAATACATCTGTTATGCTAGTAAACATCTTAAGCAACTTTAATCCCTTTCTCATCAACATAGTTTCACCTAGTTCATATTGTTTCTTTAAAAGATTTTCTTTGTAGTTTTCAGCTTCGTATTTTCTACTGTTTATATCTTTTACTAGAGTTTTAATTTGTCGATCAAAATTAACATATAGTTCATCTATTTCCGGTAAAACTTTTTGAATCAGAATATTGTTCGCTTTTTTTATTTCAAACTTAATTTTGCTTTCGTAACGATCTCTGTATTTATCAATTTGTATTTCTTTTATTGATTTTCCATATTGTTCTATTCGTTTTGTTAGTAATCCAAAGTATTTTTTGACGTCTATTACAAGATAATTCTCAAGATCATAGGAAATTGTGTATGTTTTGCTTTGAATAGCAACACGTAAATAATTCAATGCATTCAACTCTTGTGAGTTATTTTTATTTTTGTAATTGACTATTGACAAGTGTTTACTAATTCTATTTAATAATGATTGATAAGAAGACAGCATATCTGTTTTATTAAGATGCTCATAAAACTGGGTTTCTAGAATAAACATATCTTCTAAGAATCCAGAAGCGTCGTATAAATTTTGTATAGAAACATCTGTTTCTAATTTTTTTAGAAAATCATTCATAAAAGATGCTATTGCAGAATTTTTCAGGTTTTCTCTTAAGTATTTTTTATAATCATTAATAACATGAAAAGGCTTTAACAAATCTGGTTTCTGTGGCATTTCAATTCCTCTATCGTTGACATCATCGTGAGTTTTAACTTTTCCACTTATGCAGTTTTGAAAATCAAAGTAATTGACAGTCATGCTTTTGACCAAATGCCAATCAATAATAGCGTACCCACCATTCAAACCAGCTTCTCCAGGTGCCCCAATGGAGCCATGTAGACCTATTTTACCCATTTTTCCCCTCCAAAAGGACGTTTTTTGAGCAGCAAGTAAAACAAAGTTTATAGTCCCCGGATATCCGCCATGGCCTCCTCGGCCACCTCTACCACCGTCTCCACCATTTGAGCAATTCTTTCCATAAATAGCGTCATAATTATAATTAAATAAGAAATGCCAATGATACTTGTATTTATTGAAGTACCATCCTTTCTTTTTTAAATATGTTTCGGGATCTAAGATACGAGGTGTACTTCCATCTGATCCTCTGGCACCATCACCTCCATCTTGTCCTTTTCCACCATTACCACCGTTAACAGAAATAATCAAATCTTCATCACCAGTGAAATTTTGCACGATGCCAAAAAAGTTTCCACCTGGTGTGCCAGGCATTCCAGGCTTACCATCTTCTCCGTCAAATCCGTCATGACTGCCATCGGGTGCTTTACGATTAACATAGTTTACACCTGAAGACCCATCCAGTAATATACTACTATTATTTTGAACATCCCATATTGGAGCAACGACAAAAAGTTGTATGCTTTCACCTTTTCTATCAAAATTACAATCAACAAAAAATGTATTCAACGCAAATATTTCAATTACTTTCACAGTTTGAGGACATTTCATGTAAAGTATGTCGCTTAATTTAACGTGATGTCCTTTTACTATAAGTTTACCATCATCTGTACAAAACTGTTCAGGTATTTGTATTGACTGTATGATAAGCTCTTGTAAGTGATATAATTTAATTCTGTCAAGGGTAACATCTTTTATGTTTTCATATTCACGCTGGTATAAATCTTGACAATATTTGATTAGTAATTTCTCAACAAAACTGTCTCGTACTATAAAATTAGAATCCAAACTATTAATTTCTTTGCTTAATAATTTAAAGTTGGTAAAATTTTGTTGCATATCGTATTGAGATAAATAACGGTTAAGATGAAGCAAAAATTTATACCATCTTTGTGATTCATCCAAATTGTCAATGACACGTCCTATTACTCCCTTGAAAAACTCTTTATATTCGTTTTGTTCAAATATTTTATCAAGCACGTCCTCTTCAAGATTAATGTTAATACTATTCAATATATCTATAACTTCATAAACGTTATGCACAGTTGTGTATTTGTAAGATGATTGTAAGGATTTTGAAAACCTATCATAGAATGACGAAAACTCGTTATTTAAAAATATTATGTCATTATTTTTAACTTCTTTTTCTTTGAATAAACTGAACAAATCGCTGCCTATTTGAAGTATTTTAATTTTTATCTTATTATCCCTATTATTCAATAAAGTTTTAATATTGTTTTGAATACGTTTTTCTTCAACAGAAAGGTACACAATTATGTCGTGAAAAGTTGATGCCCAAGCAATAGGACTCATGGAAGTGTGAGACTCCGAAATATCTTTCAAAAATTCCATGTAGTGACCAAATACTGAAATATTTTTTGTAAGAGCCAGGGACATATTTAAACTTATTAGAGCATTTTCTATTCTAATACCAAGATTACTTATATTGTTGATATTTCTTATATCGGATTCAAGTTCTTTAATTATATTGAAACTGTTGGTTAATTTTAAAACTAGCGTCTCAATTTCAGTAAGATTATTTACAGGATTATGTTTTTTTATAGAATCATATTCATCAATCCTAAAATAAATTTCTTTCACTAAATTTAAAAGAAACACTTGGATCTTATTAGCGATTCTGCAAATGTTGTTAAGCAATGATATATCAACTGCATTAATCAGTTGATTAATTTCTCCTTTGGTTTTATCAGATAACGTGCGACCAAAATCATTATTATCTTTGACGGTAAAGAAAATATCTTCGTGCAACATCTTCCTGATAGTTCTGCGCTCGTTTTCTAAAATATCAGAATTTACTAACTTGCCTGCTACAGACGGTCTTCTAAAAATAGTTATTCTTTTGTACTTGTCGGTTACATTATATAATAACATTCTAATCAAATCAATAGATTTTTCATAAAAAAGCACACTTTCAGTTGAATGGTCGTTTTTGATTCTTTGCTCTAAGTCATGTTTGCATTGCATCATGAAACTAGCAATGCCTGAAACAATTTTATCATCATCTACAAAATCGTTTGATTTACCTTTTTTAACATAAGTACTATCAACTTTGGTAACCACCAAAACTATACTATTTTCAAATTTGTTAACATCATTTATCAATTTTGTGGCATGTTTCAGTAACTCTATAAAGTCTATTCTATTAACCCCTTCTTTCATAGATGGATAATTTACTGTTAAAGCTATTTTCACAGAGTCAGCATGGTCTAATACTTTTTTAATAAAAAAACTATTGGCAATGTCTAGTGTTGAATTTCTCGTATCACTAAAACCAGGCAAATCATAGTAAAAGTTCCTTGTTTCAGCGTCAACAACTAGTTCAGGAAATGTTGTTTTAGAATACACTGTAGATCTACTAATTTTTTCCTGATCATCTTCGATTATGAATTCTCCCAAACCATTGATGACTTCTTTGGCGACGAGTTTACTTCTATCGCCAGCAAGCCACTGAACTAACGTTGTTTTCCCTGAGCCAGTATTACCCATGACAAGTATCACATCTCTTGCATCATTATTCATTACAATTTTTTCGTTTCCTTCTTTGATGAGTTCTTCTACAGCTTCTATTTGTTGTAGATGGAAATTTAGTGTCTGTAAGAAAAAAATGAAAATAAAATGAGAAAGTCTAAATGTAATTCATTCACACGTACAACTAAACTTTCTGTAGTTTATCATCCATCAATTAAATGAAAAAGTTTTGGATTGCCTTTTATTTTTAATAATTGGAAATGCTGAAGACTTTAAAAGAACGGACTTTAATCGCAACAACCATGTACAATTTTGCTTCATTTTTTGGTTTTAGTTAATTCCCTAAAACAGAAGTTAACCGATTTTGATAAAATTTATATGGGACCAAACCGGAAGCATAGATACCTATCGAATAAATAAAATGAAAATCGATTCACAATTTGAGAAGATAGCGTGTAGTAAATAAAAAAAAAGATGAATTTACGGTCAAATTGCTTACCTCCTGTTTTTTGGAAGTTGGTTAAAAATTATTCATTACAGTCGCGTTAAGCTGTTGGATGCGGGCAGCTCAGGATCGGTACTTGTGGAAATCCTTGTGGAAGTCTTTTAGCTAAAGACGATGATAGGTTAGTTATTTACTGAATACAATATCACGGGCGCCTGCTAGTTAAACAGTGGTCTTTAAAATACCAAGTCTAAGAACACGGCATCGACTAGAGAACTTCGGGTAAAGCTTTTATGTCAACGGGTAGTCTAGTCTTCTCCACTTTTTGGTTTGCGTCACACGAATAATTTAAGAAAGCGTTTTAGAAAGATGTTCCGCGTCAACGACTCGTCCTGTTATGGACCTGTTATGAAAAGTGATCCCCTTAAATCAGCTTGTATGTGTAAAGCTGATTTAAGGGGTATACACACACATACAAGGTAAGATTGGAAAGTATACAGGGCGGAAACGAGAAGGTGTTAACAGGCGATTGTTTAGTATCTATTCAAGATAGTTAAAAAGTAAAAATTGATTTCTTTACTAGCTTACAGGTGCATAATTAATAGTTTCCAAAAACAACATTTTATGATCAGAAAAAGATACCGACAAAAAAAATTACCCCTAACAATTGATTTTTTGTACACTATCTACTAGGGTTTCTACTCATCATACTGAACAAATTTCTCCAACGAACTCATACTGAAATCTCGGATTTTTTTAAGACTTCCCATACAAAATTGGCAGATTAGTTGGGTGATTTGTATGAAAAGTGGAAAAAAAAATACGAATTCAGTATGCGTTCCTTGGAGAAATTTGTTCAGTATGATGAGAAGAAGCCTCACTTTAAGTTTCCGGGAGAGGTCTTTTTACAACCTGTATTTATATAAAATTGTATACATAAAGCGTCGGTGGCTCAACCGGTAACGACTCGGTCCATCTAACCAGAGGTACCGGGTTCAAATCTGGACGGCCAATGTACCAATGAGTTTTTCAAAAACTTACGTACATTACCGATTGCTTTAAAGGTGAAGGAAAACATCGTGAGGAAACCTGCACAGGCCTGCGAAGAAACTCGAAGGTTGTGTGTGAAGTCGACCAACTATAACTATATATAAATATAATATATAAAATTGTACATAATATTAAATTGTAAAATATATAGTAAATTTAAATTATATCATGAATTCATTAGTCGATATTGCTATTTATTTGGAAATAATAATCAATTTGTTTATAAGGGTCATATGAAAGTACTTAACTTGATTGATCTAACTCCTAAACTTTGTTAATTGATAAGAATTTCAAATATTAACAAGTAGTAAATTATGAATAATTTCTCAAAGTATCTTTCCGGTCCAATTCAAACCTGCAATAAAATCTTAGGTAAAGTTTATAACAATTCGGCTACTGTGTAGCAAAAAATATTAAATTTTTATAGTTTAAAAAAGAACAACACTTATGGGGAAAAAAATTTTGGTAATTTTTTTCTGACAGTAAACTTTTTTTAGAAACTTAATTATGCACAATGCAAGCTATTAAATAAATCAGTTTCCAGTTGTTAATTATCTTGCAAAGATACGAAAGAATGGCCTTAAGATGCCTCAATCCGATCAAGTTGATACCTGTTAAAATAATATTGAACGTAATATAAGTCTATTCATTTTAAGTTAAAATCAATGCGGGCTTCAACGCGGCTGTAATGTTAAAACAGAACGCCAAATTCTCGATTTTTACATGTTTTTATTACTTTTCTATGCTCGAAAGCAAGTTTAAAAAAATGTGTTCAATTAAAATGAAAGGTCTTAACTTAAAGTTACCAATTTATGTGTGTCGGTTTCATTCAATATTACCTGTTTGTTTTCGAGAATTTTGCAATGTTTGGCAAAAACAGGGTAAACAATATATTTTTTTACATCAAAGTGGTAATATTTTTAAAATTGTATTCAATTGAATCGATTTTTTTTTACTTTAAGTATATATTTTTTTCCATAATGATAGCTTTACACAGTCTTTCAATAATTTAAATTGAATATTGTCATTTGACCTATCTTAACGTCTTAACACTTATCGTTTCCTGTATAATCGTTTTAAACATAATTCGTTGGACGTTACCTTTGTAAAAGCATTAGATGGCAACAAGCCCAACACCGCCATTTTGATTATTTGCGACGGTTCTGTATCCATTTTGTCCGCTTGAACGGAGAAATTTCCATGTGTCCCTTCTATTTTAATAGGCAGCTCCCATCCTGCTGGATTTTCCATGAGCTGAAAACTGTAGTACTGTATGAATGTTGTCTAGAACACATTCTTCTTATTAGCGTGTCGATGTCAGACACTACACTGTAGCAGCCCAGAATTTGGTCACGTTAACAGCATTATCAGCCGCTGTCATGAGGTCTTCCTGCGTGCAGATGTAGGGGCACGCAGGGCACGATGTTAAATGTGTCATCGTTTGAACTGCACCGCACAAACAGTTTATATCAGTTTTTTAGTTTTAATATCAGTTTAGAACACATTGTTTCATAGATATAAGGCTGCTTTTGTATCCTTACTCGATAGTTCTTGACTCAACCGGTAACGGCTCGGTCTTCCTAACTAGAAGTCTCGGGTTCAAATCCGGACGGCCAATGTACCAATGAGTTTTTCGGAACTTACTTACATACTTACCGATTGCTTTAACGGTGAAGGAAAACATCGTGAGGAAATGTGCACATCGGATTCCAGATGTGTATGAAAGTCGCGTTGCACACGTCCGTAGGTGTTTTCAAATGAAATAGTTTTTTTGTGGAAAAACAGTGTTGAGGATCTTAGTTTAAATTATAGTTAAATAGAACAGTGTGTTTCGCCAACAAATGGCATACAAAATACATAAGTTTTAAAGTTTTAAAATATCAAATTCAAGGTATTTATTCAAAATAGGTGCAAATGACACTCCTTCTGATAGTCATAAAATAATAATAGCATAATGTCATTTGTGAAGAATCAAGAAATAAACAATCATTAGTCAATAATGTCAAAATTCAATCATTGAAATATGAACAAGATTATGTCATTAGAACATTAAAACAATCTAAATGCCCTACACGTGACCGCGGGTGATGCTAAGTGCTACACCAGGCAACCGCCCCGTCTATCTCTCGGACAGCAGGAATTATTGTGCCACACGTTAAGAGAAGAAAGCGTTCTCTATATGATTCTTTTATTTTTTTTGTAACGCGACACTATAATATTTTCATTTATCAATTTATACTAAGCACAGTCGAACTAAATAAACTAAGAACAACAAAATAAGGTAACATCACTTTTCTGCGAAATAACATCGTCATAACAAAATGAAATGGTTAATTGAATATGGTTAAATTGTTCTTTTTAGGCAGTTACATAACGCTGTTAGAAACATAACTCTGAATTTTATACTTTTATACTTAGCGGCGAGTCGATATGGATAAAAACAATTATAATTAAAATAAATAAATATTCTGGGACAAATCACACATGGTCATCTGGCCCAAAGTAGGATTCCCTGTGTTATGGGAACCAGAGACTGATATACATACTTATATACGTTTAAATACATACATATATAGATATTTAATACCCAGACACAGGGCAAACAAATCTGCTCATCACACAAATGTTTGCCCTGGGTGGGCATCGAACCCACAACCCCTTGGATCAGTAGTCATGAGCACAAACCACTGAGCCACCAAGTCAGTCAATTAGCTTTGTATTCCGTTTTCATAGGTTTTATACAAAAACAACGGCGCCATTTGATTGTAAGAGGAGCGTGACATTCAATGGTCTGCTTGCTCGCGGGCAGTCGCCTTTGGTCTCTCCGCTAGAATGGATAATATCCATTTAGTTACATTAAGTTGTATATTACGTAACATATTATGTTGTACCTAACTATGTATTACGGATCAAATTTTGCATAAAATTTTAGAGCAACTTCCATGGATCTGATTTAGCGGTGGTATAAAGCCGCATTCTCAGTGACAATACATCCCTTTAATATTTTTAGTTGATCTAATGAAGAACTATGGAGGTGAAATCAAGGTCTCAGGATTTTCTGTTGTTTTCAGTGAAATAGTAGAAAATAATGTGCTCGCCTTCGAATTTGAAGTTATGGGGTCCCAATACTGACAAATAGTACTGACATGAATCGAGCCTTTATTGCTCAAAAAAAATGTATTCGCGCTATGTATGGAATCCCACCCTTCGTATCTTGTAGATCACTCTTCAATAGACTTGGTGTTTTGCCGCTACCCTTGCTCTACATTTATGAAATTTGTATATTTGTACGGACAAATAGCGGACTATTTAAAAGAGCATGTGATGGAAGTATCAGATCCCGCAGGGACCCAGAAAAGCTAGTGTTTCAAGAAATTCCCAGGTCATTTGTATATGATAAAAGTTGCCTGACGATGTGTATTCGCATGTATAACAAAATACCACATGAAATTAAGGATCTAAACAATAAACAATTCAATATCAAATTACATAAGTGGCTGAATGACACAGACTGTTATAATATTAAAGACTTTTTAAATTTGTAGATTACTTTAGTTGAAGATTGACATTATTTTGTATGTTTGTGACTAAGATTAAAATATTTTGCATGCTATTTTAAATACTAGCTAAACATGAGTTCTATATACATACTTTAAGATCTTTATATACCATGTTTAAGGCAAATAAATTATTATGAATATTATGAATATTATGAATTATGACCGACCCGATAATGCACGACCCACGAAAGACAACCCGATACTGCCCAGCCGATAACTCATGTAATGTACTTGTTTTCTAGTATAACTTTGTAGCGACACACTATTTTACATCGTACTGTCAGCATTTTGTATGGGCGAACCCCCCGCTTCCCGTTGCGACTTCAGTCACCTCCAAGTTACTGTACTAAGCAGCCACACTAAATGTAAAAAATTAAGTCAAATAAAATATAAATTTTATCCTGGAATAACTTTGACATTTAATTAGCAAACTTCTGATTAGGACAATTAAATAATGATATAAAACCAAGATCATTAAAACTTAATAAAAGCTTGTACCTACCTAAAAAAAATAGAGTCTGATTATTATAGTGCGACCGTCGAGAGAATGCTGATTTAGTATAATAATTCAAATTCAAATTCAAATAACTCTTTATTGTAATATGCTAGTGATGTGCCCATAGTCATCCATAGTTAATTCTATGTACCTTATGTATATGTAACATTTTTTTTTTCAGTATTTATTTGATAAAAAGAAAATCACAAAAATTATGATAATAATATATCAAAAACCTTAACAGGTTTATCCGTGCACTAGTTAACATCGTCGCTGACACAAACAACACAGCCATTGCAAAAATAGTGTTGCCAAACCCGAGACTAAAGTGTACTTTGTGAACCGTCGATTTTAGGGGTGGGTGGTGGTGGGTGAAGGGGGTGAAAAATTGTGTGGTGGGAAACTAATTATTCGTCAAAATTTGCCAAATTTGTTGTATTGCGGTTGAATTCTTATTATTTCCTTGCAATCGAAGTGAAAAGCAGAGTGTAAAACTCGAGCATGAAACCCATTTTACCCTCGACGTGACTATCCACCCTCGCCGTACCGGCTCGGGTGGCTTAATGAACGTCTCGGGTTAAATGGCTTGTGTTAAGCTCTTGTTGTACAACCTACTATTTCAACATAACATAAACGTATCACTTTTATGCCTGAAACTTTTATGGTTGATTGATTTGACCACAAGAAATAATCTTTTGTGTGGTAATGAATTCATAATATTTTTATAAAATCTATACGTTATCAGTGAACATCACTATTATTAAAAAGAAATGATCTTAGAACGTAACCGTTTTACTAACATAACAAAGTACACATTCCGTTATCCTTATATATAAACATAAAACTAAATATGTAATTTTTTACTATTGTTTAGTAAAAAAAATTGTACAATTTCGAAGATTTAAAGAATGTTACATTCTATTGCCGGCTTGAAGTGTCTAATCAGCATTATCTCGACGGCCGCACTATAGTAATGTTATTTTTTAAAGTATAACGGTAAAGTTTGTATTAATTTAGGTTGAAATTGAACTACCTAGTTAGCCATAAACTCAGACCTCACTCATGAAACAGAACAACTGTCTCTAAGGAATCTAAAAAAAATCTGTATTTTTTTGGAAAAAATATTTGGTGGTCAATTATTTTAGATGCAAAGTAAAAAAAATGGTCTGATTGTATAAGTTCCTTGGGAAAAGTTGTTCAGTTTCATGAGTAGATGCTTTGTTCAATATTTGGAAATTGATTTAATTTTAACCCTTTGTGACCCTCATATTAATATTACAACTCAAAGTATTATTACAGGTACTTTTTACTATAGGTCTATGCGATTAAGGCTCATTTTTAAATTTTTTAATTTTTTTTTTGTAAATTATGACTCCATGTTTGATTTTTAAGAAGTTTAACCTGTTTTACACATTACGTTGGGGAATCTTGAAAAGCTTGCTTTCATCTTCGGCATCATAGTCACTTACCATCAGATTTTAAAAAAGCTTTGGCAACTAGAGCATCGGACAGACGCACAGGCACACACCTACACATAACCCATACAAACTTTTTTGTTTTGTTTTAAGACTCTATTAGGTCCGTATTTATAAATAATCCCTCAGTTTGGTTTATTAATCAACAACCAACCTTAAGACCTTACACGAGATCTGATCCGGGATTAAGTTCCGTTTATAAATACAGGCTCCCCATCAGGAGGCTCGAGTTTCCATAAAAACGTAGTTCCGCTTTAAAACAAAAACTGCATGCCGGATTAAATCCAATCTTTGCAAATATATTGAGGAGACACATATCGATGTTTGTAATTAGTTTTCGATGTAATAATATGAGACGGAAAAAAATATGAGTAGTTTCAAACTTTCAGTACAAAACTAATTTAAGCCTTCGTTTAGTTACGTTAAAATTTACTACGATGAAAACTAATTACAAACATCGATATGTGTCTACTCAATATATTCGCAAAGTTTGGATTCAATCCACAATGTAGTTTTTGTATTAAAGCGGAACTACGTTTGTATGGAAACTCGAGCTACCTGGAGACTCTTAACGTAAGAAAATCGATCATCAAAATCTCAACTATTTTTTTTTTGCCATCACAATACCGTTTTCACTCTTTTGTCGCTCGCTAACGATCTTCAGTCACTCATACGCAGATTTAGAGTTTTTTTTATGAATGCGTTGAACTGAACTATAACAAGCAATAAGTCGCGTTAACTTCAATAATACGTCGCAGTATAATTTTATCAGCAGACCACGTATGGGCACACATTCATCTTGTAGATACCTACTTTATATCTCGGAATTTTTGGGATTCTGTCACCAATGATAACTGGACATTATGACTAGGCTACGCCAACTGTCCGTCTGTCCGTTTTTCTGAATTTTATGGACTGTATTTTTTAACGTAATAGGTAACCGCTTGAAATTTTCACATACCTACCTAATATATATGTCGAAAGGGGGTGGTGGTTAGGTTATGGATGGCCTTGTGGTTCACGTCCTTAACTATTTCGGTCGTGGGTGTCGAAATAACAATGTAGATATATCTCAGAGGTCCTCCTTCAATAGTCTTGATCATTCGGCAATCGAAATTGTACAGGATGCCTTGGATTACGATGGATGCAAACGCGGTGATCCCAGCGATAGCGTGACACGTCCATTTTGCTCACAGATCACCACTACTTGTGTAATTCTGCTTGACACTCCGTCAAAAAGTGTCTGCCTCGAGACTGACGTCCAGCTAATATGGCTTCTCCACAGATCTAATTCTCAACTTAGTGCTGCCACCTTAATCACAGCCTTCCGTTAATACGTCATCTTTGCTACCACAAACGATCGTCTCACGAGTACAAGCAATTGTCACGCCACCACCGGTTTCACCCAGGTACTAATACCTGACGTTTGATCCAAAGAAAGTTTTACGATCTAAGTAAACGTCTCTCGAGCTGGTATTGGTCGCGTTTTCAATGACGCTCCGACATATATATATATATAAATTCCTGATAGTAATCAATAAAGTAAGAAGTTAAAGAAGGACATCTGTCTGTTTTGGTTTTTGTTTTATCGTAAAAACTACATACCTACAAGCGTCAAATAAAATAATAATACCAGCCAAGTGTGAGACTGACCCGCGCTATAAGGATCCCAACCTGAATGAAAAAAAAACATTTTCCATCACACCTATTCGAAAAAAGACGATAGGTTCCTTAAAAGTGCGAACTAAAATATAAATGTCACAAACTAAAATTAAATTCTTATGGTGATAAACTCACTTTAGTGATTGGTTATCAAGGAGTTTGCATTAGAATACTAACTCTTTGTTCTTTGCACGAAAAATTGTCACGTCCCGCGTGCAAGCGAGAGCGCGGAACAAGCGATAGAGAGGCATGATCGGCCTAAGCGTTCGGCTTGTGATCAATGTTTTCTTATGACGTTATCACGTAAAATTATCGTCCGTAAACCGACTTTACAGACAACCAGTTTCTTTTATTTACGTTAGTGTGTGAAGTTAACCAAAGAGGTCGAACACATAATGTATGAAGAAGTGGGTTAGGTTTTGGCGGCAATGCGCGTTGAAAAAAAAATAACGGTCATGTGCACTCTTTTTGGTGCAATAAAATATTTTATTATTATTATTATTTCTTTTTCTCATAGGCTGTGATGAAATATTGTGTGTGTCACTCCGGGCCAATATATTTTATTCTCGTGCGATGTTTATTGAACTCATCGCTAAGCTAAGCATTCAAACTAACACCTTCGGGACAAAATATTACTTTGTCCCCTTCTTACAAAAATGACTATTAAACAATCGCTGCTTTTATAGTTAGGTAACCTATTCAGGATGTAACAAAATTGGTGTAGGTCCCGTTAACCGGGGCTTCTACTCATCATACTGAACAACTTTTGTTCTACGACTTTGCTAAAATTGAACTTTTGTGAATTGGCATTGGCAAAAAAGAGTTTGACGTGGTAACAGATAGAACTAATTGATTTTTAAATGGCAACACTAGTTTGCTGTCAACGGATTTGTCATTGCTGCGTAATGGTTGTCGTTTTTTTCTTATAAATTTCATTGAATTTCGCAATTATTTTCGCTAAACTGATTACATAGGAATGAATAAGCCTTCAAGAGTGCTGCTAGTAGCGCCCTAATTTTCTCCAACCTTTTTTTTTGCCAGGCTGTAGACAGTTGAAATTTTCACGGAGTGGGTATTTCTTTTGCCGCAATGTTTTGGTTCAATGTTTTGTTTTTACTTTTAATGTACCATAGATTAAGTAATGGAGGAGCGAGATCCCCTAACACAGGTACTTCCGTACCTAAAATGAGGTCTCAGCCATTGAATATGTAATACCTTTGGTGAAAATAAACTGTTTTCTATTTTTTCTTTTTTCTATTTTCGCTATAACAAAAAATGATGGTAATAAATAGGGGTTCTCATACAAGAAAGGTGATTTTCGAAAATGTGAAGGAACTAGTGACATCTAGAAGGGTCAAGTAGTATTTATTTATTTGTTCCTAATGACATCTTACAGTATAATATTTAAAATTTTGGATAAAATTCTGTAAGCCAAAAAATATTTCATTAGTAAATTATAAATAAGTGTAAACAGCTGTAACTAGCATCTTTTTTCATATAGTTGATATAAGAAAAAAAAAATGTTTTTGTACGGAACCCTTAGTGCGCGAGTCCAACTTGTACTTGGCTGTTTTTTTTTTCTCGACCCCGTAATACGGTACGTACGTACGTAGGGCACAGGAAGTGTTGTTATCGATAAAAAAAAAATATTTTTTCCAATTTTCATACAAATATCATTAACACACACCGAAAAACCGAATATCTGAATTCCGTCCGTCTGTGCGTGCGATCAAATTTGAGATATAAGTTTTAAATTATTTCATCGAAGGTTTATCAAAAGTTTCTTTGTACCGTCAAACCGAAGAGTGGTTGCCATACAAGAAAAACTGAAGTTATTTTCTTTTTTTTTCAAAAACGGCTCTAACGATTTTGATGAAATTTTGCATGTCGAAAATGCTTATGATTATCTTTTACATGATGATACATATTGGTCTGGCAAAAATCGTGTTTTTGTATGGTTTTTTTACAAATGAAATTGAAACTTGCGATTTACTCACAAATGGTTGGTTGAAGCTACTGAATAGTCATGTATCACAAATATGTATTTATTTGGTCATGCAATATAAATTCATGAAATATATAAGAAAAAAAAAAACATTCCAGGAATGCCGACAGAAGTGAAAACTTATAAGTTTTATAAGTTTTGACCCTCCGAGTGTTCCTGGCGAGGTGTTGGTGTAGCTCACGGTGTCGCGAGTTCAATGGTTTTTCCCATCGCAAAAATGCCCAACGCGCCTAAAGAAGTTTTCACTTCAAAAATAAACCAATTTTTGTATAAATAATTTTGAACAAAAAGAAACCGACTTCAAACAGGAAACTAAGGTTCCCCTCGTTTTCACTTCAAAAATAAATCAATTTTTGTATAAATAATTTTGAACAAAAAGAAACCGACTTCAAACAGGAAACTAAGGTTCCCCTCGATTTCTTTGGGATGCCATCATCAGATCCTGATGGTTTCCATAACATAATACCACTCTTGCGATATCTTCTTTCCAACAAAAAAATAATCTGTATATATTTATGTGTGTTCGCGGATAACTTCGTCGTTTATGAACCGATTTTAATGATTCTTTTTTCTGTTGTAAAGGAGATATCCCAAGAGTAAGAGTAAAATAATATATATCTATATATACAGTCGAATTGAGAACCCTACTCCTTTTTTAAAGTCGGTTAAAAAATAATATTGAAAAAAGTGGTCGAGAAATTTTAATGCGGACTGCCGTACAATGTACTTTAATAATTACCATGTATCTGGAATCAGTGATGTAGAGGTCCAGCAGACGCAGTTCAGCATACTCCTCGTAGTTGGTGATGGTGGCCTTGCTCTTAAACTCAACTGTCTCATCTCCATCCCCCATGTTTAAGAATTCCCTTCCATTGACGTCGTAAACGACTCCTTCGCGACATGAGGACTTCGGTGGTTGTATACCTGGGACGCAAATTCATTAAATTAGTTGTGATACCCATATTCTGTACTAGCTTTTACCCGTGGCTTCGCGTGCGTGGGCATCGTTTTTGTGACTCTCTTCGAGGGTGAGTGGTGGGTGAGCGATATAGGCTATGTAAGGAATAATGTAGCTTTCTATTGGTGGTGAAAGATTTTTTTAAATTGCTTCAGCGGTTCCAGAGATTAATTGCTACAAACAAACTAATAACTACTACTACTACAAAACTTACCTCTTTATAATATTAAAAAAAGTGTAGATAAGTATATACAGGAAGTAGCTTAAAGGGGCAGTGATACTTTAAAGTGGGCTTGTACTTTTCAAACTGAACAACTTAATCGCGTTTTTTTTGGATTGTTCATAAAAATCGGTCAGCCGATTAGCAAGTTTTTTATGAAAAATGCAAAAAAGAATCGCGAATTCAGGAGTGTTGTAGAACAAAATTTGTTCAGTTTGATGAATAAAAGCCCACCTTAAAGTATGACTTCAGCTTTGCGTTACACCCTGTATAGGAAACTGATGACTGTTGGGTCCACCACTAGCCTTACAACCTTCACCAATCCAGGCTTGGCCCCCCTGTGAGGAGTATGGCCTGACCTTCCCGGGTTTGGGAAGCGACTCGTGCCCCAGCAGTGGGGAAGGTAAGGGGATGTTAACGTATTAAAATGAGCACCAATACGGCAGTTAACTACGCACAGGGTGATCTTTATAGTATGCAAGCCTATTAGAACAGCCTATACTCATGAAACTGAACAACTCTCTCCAAGGAACCGATGCTATATGAAACTGATCAATTGTCTCCAAGGAACGTATACTATATGAAACTAATCAATTTCCTCAAAGGAACTTGTATAAAATGAAACTGAACAACTTTCACAAAGTGGCTTATGATATATGAAACTGAACAACTACTCCCAAGTAACAGATGCTTTATGAAACTGAACAACTTTCTCCAAGAAACTGTATTAAAAAGTTATCAAATCGGCAAAAATGTATCGAGGACCAAATTTTTTTTTCATATTTGACATACAGTTTCTTTGGGAAAGTTCTTTGTAATCACGAGTACATTCATATCATTTGCTATCAAGAACTAATTAAAAGTCACCCTATATAACCCCCTTCTGGCGCAGTCGGGTAAAAAAAGAGAAAAAGCCCCAGCTAACGGCTCCTATAGCCATTTTGTAACGCCCTGTATACGTTGATCCTGTATTTTTTTTATTCGCAAATAACAACAAAATTTAAACTCACTTTTTGTTACAGCGGCATCGAAACTTAGAACACAATAAACTAATATATATATCACACTATACATTTTTGTGATGCAAATTATTGGACCTCAGACTTTTACGTATAATTTCACATAAGAGAGTCGACCTCTTGCTCTGTGAGACGACGACTGACGACTGATGACCAGTCAATTGTAGTTAATATAAATTTAGCGATTGTAGCCACTTGTAAACAAGAATAATATTCGGGGACAAACCATACACGGTCATCTGGCCCCAAATTAATATTAACCCAGAACTTTTGCACTTTTTTAATGTTTTACGTTGTTATATCTCATAAGACTTCAATTTAAAAACTAAAATTTAGCAGATTCTATGTACTACTTAAAAAGAAATATCTCCATATAATAAATACGTTCAAATTTAGAAATTTTATTAATAAACAAATACATTTTAGACTTTTTTTAGACGGTTTGGACCTGTTTTTGGGATTTTTTATGATCGAGTAAATTACACACTATCGTGTAACGTATTAGCACATTCCTCAGACAAATATCCTTAAGTTAAGTATGTCCAATATTATTTGCAAGACCGATATTTAGTAGTAATTACCCAAAAAAATTATCTAGCAAAAGGGTTTCACCGCTTCTCCACCGGTGCCTCGCCTTAACATAACATACAGTATGGACACTCCCTGCCGCTCTCTAGATTCCGACCTCAGCCCCTCGTCACCCAGATTGATACAGATTGGTCATAGCTTGGTACAGATTGGTGGTAGCTGGTAAACGTATGGGATTTCACCGTGATTTTTTTTTGCTCCGTCATTTGTTTTTAAAAAATGTCATTTCACCACCGTTGTATGCAGTGTCCGGGGAGTGCCCATTACATACCTATATTTAAAAACTTACTGTAGGAAATATAAATACGAAACAACCGATAACAAGGTCTCAGGTTCAAATCCAGACGGCCAATGTACCAATGAGTTTTTCTAATCTTACGTACACTTACAGATTGCTTCAACGGTGAAGAAAATCATCGTGAGGAAACCTGCACATCTGATTCCAGATGGGTAATATGAAAGTCGCATTGCACACGTCCGTAGATGTAAATCTAAATATTTCCTACAGGTGACCGCGGGGGATGCTAAGTGCGACCAGGAAACCGCCGTCTATCCCTTGGATAGCACGGTTAAGAGAGAGAGAGACGGTGCATTTTCGTTCCATCGCACTTCTATTCTATAGCAATTTGATGGTGTCGAATTCCGTGATTCGAACTTGGGTCACACTTTAGAATAGTACACAGGTATTCGTGATTCGGTGGTGTCGCGATTCCGGGATTCACTCTTCACGCTTTCGAAAACTATGGTAATTTTATTCAAAACACCCAGACTCAGCGCAAACGAACCTGTAAATCATACAAATGTGCCCTGAGTGGGAATCGAACCCACGACCTTCGGGTCCAGCAAACAGGAGCGCTGACCACTGGAGTTCGTCAGATACGACTTATACATAATATTATAACCTTTGTTAAACACAGAATAGCGGAAAATACTTTTTTCTTATCTGTGGTTATACATATAGTAATTTATTATCAGTTTTGATAATTGTCCAAAGAGGATGTATCTGTGGTGTATAAGTTGTATGTTTTATTGCTTCTATAGAAGTGTTGACTTGTTACATTTTTTAATCGCCTCCGTGGCGTCACGGTTAAGTCCATTCGCTTCCCACCAGGATGTCGCAGATTCGATTCCCGGCGGGGTCAACTTTGTAAGACTCGGTTTGGTTGGTGGTAGGGCATTTCCATAGCCCGCCAGGCTAGCTACCACCATCGTATCGAAGTCTTATCGTAACGCTAAACATCAGTGTTTGTTTGCTAAACAGCATTGATTTGTTCCGGCTTGAAGATAAGAGAGCCGGATCCCCATTGCGTTGGGGAATCTTGGTAAGCCCGTTTCCATCTGCGGCATCATCGTCACTTACCATCAAGTGAGATGATGCCAAGGGCTTACCAATCGTGAATTAAAAAAAAATATCAACGTAGATACCTATCATTTGATATTTTGAACTTTATTTAGATTCTTAAGTTTTTTATTTCTTTTGTATGTCGCTGTTGGTATCTCAATAAATCTAATATATAAAATTCTCGTGTCACAGTTTTCGTTCCCTTACTCCTCCGAAACGGCTTGACCGATTCTCATGAAATTTTGTGAGCATATTGAGTAGGTCTGAGAATCGGCCAACATCAATTTTTTTTGGGTAGGGTAGGGTAGGGTTGGGTAGTGTAGTGTAGGGTAGTGTAGGGTAGGGTAGTGTAGGGTAGGGTAGTGTAGTGTAGTGTAGTGTATTTAGGGTAGGGTAGGGTAGTGTAGGGTAGGGTAGTGTAGGGTAGGGTAGGGTAGTGTAGTGTAGGGTAGTGTAGTGTAGGGTAGGGTAGGGTAGTGTAGTGTAGTGTAGTGTATGTAGGGTAGGGTAGTGTGGGTTAGGGTAGTGTAGGGTAGGGTAGGGTAGTGTAGTGTAGGGTAGGGTAGGGTAGTGTAGTGTAGTGTAGGGTAGAGTAGGGTAGAGTACGGTAGGGCAGTGTAATGTAATGTAAGGCGGTACGTAGTTCGCCAGGACAGTTAGTATTTAAATAAACTTATCTCACCTATAACACATAAATACCTAAATATCAATGCTTCGGTAAGAATTTTAAAAATAAAATAAAAAGCTACTCACCGAATTGTAAGAAATATGCACATCTCTTACTTTATGATTAATTGTTCTTCTGCTTCTAAAACACTCACTTTAACACTTCTACACAAATCAAAAAGACGTCTTTAGGTAATTAGATCAAGCAAGGCATGGCACAGATGTGTGGTGGTACTCTTCTTCAAAAAGAACGACAACACCCTGCTGAAGAACTACAGACCCATTTCACTTCTGGGCCAAGTTTACAAGCTGTTTACAATCTTCTGGTGCGCAGGTTTGATGACTTCCAACCTCCTGAACAAGCCGGCTTCCGAAGAGGCTTTAGTACCATAGACCACATACATACGCTGCGGCAGATTGTACAGAAGACTGAATAGTACAATCAGTGACTATGTTTGGCGTTTGTGAACTATGAGAAAACCTTTGATTCAGTCGAAACCATTATTGTCTACAGTATCTCCAACGGTGCAGAATTGACTATCGATACATCGAAGTGTTGAAGTGTTTCTATGAAAATGCAACCATGTTGGTTCGCCTCCAGTGCCAGAAATCGAAACTTATCCAGCTGCAGCGAGGAGTAAAACAGGGAGACGTTATATTTCCGAAATTGTTCACCGCCGAACTGGAATACGTTTCCAAGCTTCTGGACTGTGGTGGACTCGGCATCAATATCAAGAGTGAGTACATCACCCACCTCAGATTCGCTGACGATATCGTGGTCATGGCTGAGACTATGGAAGACCTAAGCATAATGCTCGATGGCGTCAGTAAAGTCTCTCCACAAGCGGGTCTTAAAATGAAAATGGACAAGACGAAAATAATGTTAAATGTCCGTGTTGCACACACTCCTCTAATAGTTAGAGTTTCTACACTTGAAGTGGTTGATAAACATGTATAACTGGGACAAACAGTCCAAATAAGTAGATCCAACTTCAAGAAAGATCTCAATCGACGAATCCAACTCGGCTGGGCAGCGTTTGTTCGCAAGTTTTTCACGTCCCAAATACCGCAGTGTCTCAAGACTAAAGTCTTTGACCAACAGTGTGTGTTATCAGTGATAACATACGGAACTGAGACATGATCACTTACTATGGGCCTTATAAGAAGGCGCAAGGTCACCCAAAGGGCGATGGAGACAGCTATGCCCTACGCTATGTATGTCCCTACGCGATCGAATCAGATATGAGGAGATCCATAGGGGAACCAAAGTAACCGACATAGCTCACAAAATCGCAAAAAAAAAAGATAAAAGATAATTTATTTGTCAAGAACATGAGTAAATTAAAATACAGATGTTAGTGTTACAATAGAAGTTCTTCACGTTTGCCTTGCAGCATACAAAAACAGTTGCAGTCACACTCCATGCAATGATTAATTACATTTAAATTACAGTTTAGCTCATTTACAATTACAATTTATAATTTACAGTCTTTTTAATCTAATTTATTTCAATATTATTTTTAGTCATGTTGTCCTATACATATTAAAAATTAAAAAAAAAATGGTCATAATTTAATCTAGTCTCAGTACAAGAATAATCATAATAATTTTAAATAGGATTACATTAATTTATCATTTAAAAATTCATTTACTGTGTAATAGCATTTTGTAGTCAATAGTTCCTTCAATCTTCTCCTAAATGGATTAACATTGCAAGTTCTTATGTCTACTGGAATTTTGTTATATATTTTTGGCGCCATGCAAAAAACACTTTTTGACAATAAAGCTGTATTGCTCCATTGTTGACAAATTTTCGTTAGATCTCGTGAGCGAAGATGACTATGATAAGCTGTAGGCTCTATATTTTTAAACAAACCAGGATTTTGTTTGCTGTCTCCAGTATGTATACTGATGGAAGTGTCAAAATATTAAACTTTACAAAGAAAGGTTTACAGCTATCGATGGGTTAAAGACCAAATATTGCTCGAATACATCTTTTTTGATTCCTGAAAATGGTTTCTAATTCTGTGCAGTTACCCCAAAATATTATTCCATACCTCAAAATTGAGCCAACAAGGGCATGGTACGCCTTTAAGACAGTAGCGATATCCACTATTTGTGAAAGTTTAAGTAGGGCATAAGCGGATCCGGATAGTTTTGAGCACATAGTCACAGCGTGTTCCTTCCATGTGAGTGACCTATTCATTGTTACTCCTAAAAACTTTATAGACTCCACTTCTTCTATTTTGAAGTCTTGGTATTTAATATCTAAGGAGGGAGTGGGGACACGTTGTCGAAATTTTTTTGTTTTTAATAGGTTTACTAGCAGGTTATTGTTTTTCATCCAAGAAATTATGCCACATAATGTTCTGTTTATTTCATATTGATAAGAACTCTTATTTTTGCACTCTATCACTACCGTACTGTCATCAGCAAATAGTGTCATGGGATACTGTATATGTCTAGGTAAGTCATTTATTAGGGGCCCTAAGACGCTGCCCTGGGGCACCCCGTATTTTACAACTTTTTGATGTGAACAATAGGTTTCTTCATATTTTTTGTCGATATTGATTTTAGACAATTCAGTGTATTGCTTCCTATTATTTAAGTAGCTTTTTATTAACTTTAAAATATTTCCTCTAACTCCATAAAAAGCAAGTTTATAAAAGTATTTTATGGTCAACATAGTCAAAAGCTTGCGTCATGTCCATAAATACAACACTAACATGTTTCCTTATGTCAATATTTTCAGTAATTCTTTTTAATAAGTCAAATACAGCCAAGTTGGTCGATCTGTCTCGCCTGAAGCCTTGTTGTTCATCTGAAAAAAGATTTTTCTTTTCCATGTATGCATTCAGTTCTTTGTGAATGAATTTTTCAAAGATTTTTACAAATACTGATAAAAGAGCAATCGGCCTATAACATGACATATCTTCTTAATCATTTTTTTTGAATAGAGGTTTAATAACAGCAATTTTTATAGCGTCTGGAAAAATGCCCGTACTAATTATTAAATTTAAAATGTAGCTTAAATGAGAAGCTATACAGTCTATAACATATTTGACTACTTTGGTGGATATCCCGTCATATCTAACACTGCTTTTATTCTTTAACTGTCTTACGATATATATGATGTCATTAGAAATACTAGGTGGCATGAACATTGAGTTAAGACTGGATTGTAGATTTAAATTTATATTTTTCCCTGCCTCTGGAAGTTGTTTTATTCTGCTTGTATAATAGTCATTGAAACTTTCAGCAATATCTTGTGGATTAGTAATAACCGAACCATTAAGTTTTATTTTAGAGATTGCACTCCTAGGTATATTATGTTTTGATCTGTTTATGATTTGCCATGAAGATTTAGTTTTATTATCGGATTTTTGAATGTAATTTATATTATGTACCCGTTGATTTTGTCGCAAAACTTTTCGAAATGTTCTTGAGTAATTTTGATACTTTATTTTATTATCTTTATTTGGTTTGAGCCTATATTTCCATAGTAACTTTCTCTTTAACCTGCTGCTTCGTTTTATACCTGGGGTAATCCATTTTTCTGTTTTATTAGCTTTAACTACTACTTCATTTGATGGAAAACATAATTCAAAAAAATGTTCCAAAAATATCAATAAAATAATTATATGCTTCATTTGGGTCTTCCATTACATATAAATCTCTAAAGGATAGGTTTTCAATGCATTTTTTAAACTTTTTTAGATTATGTATACTAAAGTCTCGTTTTTTTATACCCCAGGAGTCAATAATATATGTACTTTTTACAGGTAATTTTAAAATTTGAGCAGTGTGGTCAGATACGGCAAATTCATATACGTCACATTTACCTTTACTATTCATATCTATTGCAATATTGTCAATACAAGTACCTCTACTGAGTCTAGTCGGCTGTTTCACTAGTAATTTAA